>VXBS01001466.1:322070-388294 GCA_013400255.1 Sitta europaea
GCTGTGGTGCAGAGTCCCGGGGTGCTGGAGATGAAGCAGAAGCTCCCCGGCAGTGGCTGGAACTGTAGCCGTGTCCTGACAGGGCAGGGGGTGCCGGTTGAGGAGTAGAGAAAACTCTCGGAGCAGGAGCGAAGGAGCAGCGAGGGGACGAGCAGGAACTGTAGTGCGCGGCTCCCGGCGAGGCAGACAGGGGCCTGCCTCAGGATTCCCGGGACACACACGAAGAGAGCATGGCAGGAAAAAACCCCGAACTCCGTTCCCGTGGTGCCAGTGAAGAAAAACCGCGAGATTTCTCTACCAGCACACTCTCCAGCAAAAAACGAAGTCCCACTTGCCCTTCTCCTCCCCCCACTTCAGCCACTTCTTTTGTCTCTCTTAACTACCTTCAAGTATCTAGCCATTAGTTACCTGGCAACTTATGGAAAAAAAAAATTTCTACAAGTGAACCCAACCCCCAACAATGTCATGTGTGCATCTTTGGTGCTTTCCATCCAGCAAGCTGTGGACCATAAGGATCCTTATAAAGCCAACCTGTTTTTATCACCTAGGTGTGTCTGCCTTGTGATTTTAGGACCAGTGAAAAGGCATCAAAGGGCTGCCTCCAGTGTGCCATGGTTGACAGACACTTTGGGTCTGGGGGAGCTTGGGGGGCAGGGCACTGTCTCAACAAAAGCACCAAGAGCACTGCCCTCCATGATCTCTTGTCAGCCTTAACCCCTTTCATGCCTTCTCTTGCACAGCATAACTACCTTTCTCCTTTGAGACTCCAGCACACCTGTATTCACCCATAGAAACAGTAATTCTTGTCAAAGGACAGTCAAAGAAGAACAAATATTCCGAATGGGTATGGTTATATAATGTGGTAAAGCATTAGATAAATGTAGCATAAATTTCCACAAACATGCTACTTTAATATATTTCTATAGAACATACCATGATGGAAAAACAGTAGTAAAATTATTGATGTCACAAATAGAAAGAAAACAACAAAACAGATATTACTATCTCTTCAGTATGGAATTAATTAGATTTCAGATCCAAAATAAAATATTCAAAGTGAGATAAGACATATATATAGATATATATTTTAAGCCTAATTGTAGAGACATTGCATTGATATATATAAAAAAAAGACAATATACTTTATACTCTGCTCTATAGATGATAACACAGTACAGTCTTTACAATTACATAACAAAACAGACTTTTTAAGGTATCTTCAACCTGAGTTTTGTAACCCTGTAGCCCTTAATACCGAGTGTTGTCATTGATATTAACAGACCAAAAGATTTTTGGTGACTTCGGAAGTCTCAGGACTTGTCAGGCTTTCTCTGTCTGAAATTTTAATCTGTCTGCACCTTTATTTGCTCCTTTTAACTTCAATAATCCTCTTTATAACTGACATGGGGTAGCTATGGCTAATTTGTTTTGTTGAAGTTTTCATGGCCTGATAATAGTTCTTGAGATGACAGTAGCAGGCAATTATGCTACAATGAGATATTTTTATAAAATATAATTTTGCAGCATAGAGAAAAATAAACCTGTGTGAAAGCAGAGAGCTCATTCCAGGAGGTGTCCTTATATCAGGAGATCCAGGATGCAGCACAGTGATTCCCTGTGCATAAGATGAGAAGAGCTACGAGAGAGGCTAGAGAGGAGAGACTTCTTCATCATGCATTAAAGACATGAAGACTGGAGCTAGACAAAATTAGCTTGGTTTTAGAAGGAAAAAAAGGAAATCGTATGTAACAGCATCTAACATCCACAAAAGGCAACATATCTATTGAGATGTAGCATGGAGGCTCAAACTAATAAAAAAAGGAAAGTTTACAAAAGCATGTGAGAAAATACATAGGAGCAGATCCAGATGAAACTAAGTCATGCAAGAAAGAAGGAATAAGGAAGAGGTAGAAAAAATGTATCAGAATTTTTTTGTAGGAGAGGTGCTCTTCCCTCTAACCCTCTTCCTGGCCCGCCTCTGGACTCACTCCAAAAGGTCCATGTCTCTCTTGTGCTGAGGACCCTAAAGCTGGATGCTTTACTCCAGGTGGGGTCTCACATGAGCTGAGTAGAGAGAGAATCACCTCCTTTGACCTCTTGACATACCATCCTCCTGACATAAACATCACCTCAGACTTCGACTAGCACTTAGCAATACAATCTTTCTGCATCTTCCAGGGACTGATAATCTGTTCTTAAAGAAAGTCAGTTCTGGTTTGTGTTTGTTTGAGGGCTTGAGGTGTTTGGTTTTTTGTTGGTTTTGTTTGTTTGGTTTGTTTGGTTGGTTGGTTTGTTTTTTGTTTGTTTGTTTGTAAACTAGATTACTTCAAATTGTTTATGTTTCCGAAGAAAGCTGGTGGAGAAATACCTCTGCAAATGGGGAGTAAGATATGAATAAAGCTGGTATAATCTGCCCCATTTATTTCACTGATTCAGATAATCTGATGCTTCCTAAGAAGCACAGAAATATATATTTACCAGAAGTACAAAGGGAGAGGAAGCAGAATTTATTTGCATCAATGTTTTTCCTATTGAAGTCATAAGTATGTATCTACTACAATGCAGGCAGAACTACATCTGAGGACCTGCAAGCCTGTTCTGTTGTTACAATAAGGAATTAATATTAAAAAAAAAAATAAAAAGGCATTTCAGGGAATGTTGCAAATATAGTATTTGGAACATTAAAAGAACTTACCAAGGCAGACACATTTTTGAGGTACTTATGCTGTGAGCTAGGTCTGAATCACTAAATTTACTTTTCTAATCTAAATTTTATATTTACTGCATTTGCGAGTACTTTTCCTATTGCTTGAAATGAAGAGCTAAGCTGAGGAGAAAATGAGTAATTGTTAACAGTGAATTTTCCCTACACAAAGCCCAGAAGTTTCTAGATTTGGCAGCTATGTTTTTAACATATCACTCCGTCTACTATGAAGAAGAAAGTCCTTGTAAGCCATTTTTCATAATGCCTTTACTTAATAAAACTTTTCCAGTATTCATGCATGTGGGGAAAAAAATCAGAGTTTGAAATGATAAAACTATTCAGTGGTTTGTCACACATCAAACACAGTGAGAAGAGGGATCTGAGAATTAGAAAAAAATCATGCTAATTACACTCAGGGGTAAAAGACTTTGAAAGCACGATATCCAAGGGAAATAAATTAAACAAAAACTGAATTATGATTTCCAAAAGTCTTTTATGCATATGTCAGCCAAGTAAGGTATCATGATCTTAATATAAGAAAAATATTAAATGAATAAAAACTGTTCTGACAAAAGAAGAACAATTTTACTGACAAGTACTAAATCAACTGTGTTAGCTGACTTCTCACTCCTTCAAATCAGCAGTCTTTTTGTTCTGCAATGAGCTAATAATTCAAGTTCAACAAAGGAAAAATCAATTTATTGGTCTGGTATTTCAGCTTTCCTTTTGTATGTGTGCATATATGTGAGTTAGAGGGTTTTAATTCTTCATATAATGATCCTTATGTTCTGCAATCACAAAGTATAAAAAAGAAGACTGAATTTCTACCAGAATATTTTTTCTTCAATATATAATCCATAATATATATCTTCTAAACTTGGTATTATAATTAAAAAAAAATAATGTTGACTTTAGAGTTCAATTCAACTCAGGTTATTTTTATTTTTGTAATGCTGTAATTATTTCAGTAAGAGTGAAAGAAGTACCAAGAGAAAAAGCATGTTTGACAACATGGTTTATCCCAGATAAAAATATTTGACCAGAGTAGCACAGACTACACTTCAGGAACCTTCATTTCCTTAATATGATTAGAATTTTTAGTATTTTAAAAGTTGCATATATAAGCCAAACAGTTCAGAAGAATCCTTACACTGAAGCTGTTACAATTAAAGATTAATTTAAAACACTCCCTTCGGAGATACGGATGCTACTTGGAAATCCTTTACTGGAAAACTTGGACCTAATTAAAAGGTGCATCACTTCTGACCTCTGATATAGATGATGACACAAATCTTTAAAGTATTTGTGACAGCACGCTAAGCTTTGTAATATGGAAAAGAAGTGGTTGACTAAATAAAATTAATACTGGGTTTTATATATATTTGCACACATTAAAAAGAATTATTTTTTAATAATGCATATCTTAATCTTATAAAACTACATTATTTCATCACTTCTGTTTGCATGATTAGTGAAAAAAATTAGACAAATTTATTTTTATATTATTATTTCAGGTTATCAATTTTTTTGTCTAAGTTATTGTCTTGCAGATTTTGTAGCATTTTATGTTTATGTAAAGTACCAGGTACCTTGACAAATAAGAACATTGTTCTTACTAGTGTCACTCTTTATGTCTACAGCTTCATTACATAGCAGATATGACTATGCTTGTATTTACACCAGTGTCAATAACACAGATATTAAAATCTATGGTGTTATCACAGACGAGAAGAAGTTACGTTACAGACAACAAACAGCAATGAAAAAATTAAAGCCTCTGAAAAAAGTCTTATTAGGTGTTAATTTTTAGGGGTTAATCATGAAGTAGTTATGACTTGCAGCAATTAATATTTTCATTAGACAGAGATGGTTTGTAGACACTGACAATAAACATGGAGATCTTTATCTGTCCTCTTTGAGGAGTTCCTAGGGACAGTTACTAATTCAACAGAAATGTTGCTTGTGTTTGTACAGTGCCTAGAGCCCTTCAGAACCATTTTTTAAACAGAAGAACTAAGAAAAAATTAAGAAAACTTTCACAAAGGGAAATTATAAGAGTCAAAATATTATGAGTATGTGAAACATATTTCAAATTAGTGACATTATGGAATAATCTAGAGTTAAATGACTCGAAATATGCAGTGAGCAAGCAGAATTTATAGTAAAGATGGAAGGGAATTTACTCTTCCTGTATGCACATTTATAATATACTTGATAGAAACAACAAATTATGTACATCTGGTAAAGTACTGGCTAATACTTAACCCTTAAATTAAAAGCTCTAGAAAAGCTGAGGTAAAAAAAAAGTTTTCATGAAAAATCTCTTTTAAGGGAATGAGGGGTAATGCTCTATGAGCAATGACCAAGAGGTTTATTCCAAACTGAAGGAATTTAAATGCATCTTAAGTGCATCTATGACGGCCTTTGAGTGTTCTGCAAGACCCATAACTGTTATTTTTCTTTATTCAACTTGTTTTTTTGTTTTTTTGTTTTTTTTTTAAAAACAGAGAAAAAGCTCATATGAAAATGTTTGAATTAAAATACAAGAAAAGTTGTTCAAAGACTGAGGTATTTGGTTTTCTTCTTTCCATAGGCACCAATGCATTCTATATGGTGAACTCTGCTGTAAGGTTTAAAGATCTATAAGTCACTGGTATGTACAGCATTTTACAAATTGTATGTTCTTTCCTGTGGTGTAACTAAGAGTCCTTCTGTGCTGTAAAGTAATCTGTCTCACAAAAGCTGTAGGCAAAAATCATTCATTCTAAAAAGGAAAGTTAGAGCATGAGAGTCCAAATGGCTAGGAGAGATGTATATTTTCAAGGAGAGAGAAACTACTTCAGTAGAAATACATGATGGCAAGCTCTGTAACATGCAAAGGAAATGGTGGAACAAAATAAGATTAAGAGGCAATTACTTCAGTAGAAATACCTTAAACCAAGCCTTAAAAGGAAGTAAAAATGGCACAGAGAAGATGTAATGTGGAGTGAATTCCAGCAAGATTAAAGTTGTATGGTTTTAAGCATATGGAGTTGGCTTCTGTAAACAACCCTCCCTGTCTCATCAACATGACATCCTTTGTTATTCTTTCAACAATAATTCTGCAAAATTTTAGTTGGTACCTGCATGAGATTAGTACTTTAGCCCCAACTTTAGCTTAGTTTCTAGAAAATCATTAAATCAGGTATTCATGACACGCTTTCATGTATCATTATCTCAACTCATCCCAGAGCATTATCTATGGATATAATTCTATTGAGCACCATCAAGCCTATAGAAAGACTGTAAGGAAGTTTGCGGTGAACCCCTTTGCTTTACCTCGTTCTTCTTCTCAGGGTCAAGATTAAAAGAACAAGAGACAGAATTCTTGTTCGGACTTGGATGTGTATTATTTCTTATCTCAGTTAAAGCCTCACTGACCATGAGTGCTTCTACATGCTATGTTAACAAAGCAAAAATGGAGTACCAAGTAATGTCTTTCAGGTCTTTTTAAGCCTAAACTACCCAATTATGAGATGCCAACTAATTTATTTTATCCAATAACTAACAACTTATGTTCTGCACTGCAGATTTTCTCCACCAATCACCCAAACTTGTGAAAAAGAAGACTATGCCCTAAACTCTCCATCTTCTTACATATATATCATTATAACCCACAATCTTAAATTCTAATTTTTTTCACCCTGATATAACACACTTCATATAACACACTTCTATTCAACTGCACACTCACAATCTCAGTGCCCTCACTCAGTTTTGGAAGCCTTTTCCATGACCTCAGGTCAAACACAATGCATTTTTGAGGATCATTCCCTGNAAGAGGACTTAGGAAGTTTCATCATAACAGGCATTCCGTATTGCAGCCTTTCTGATTCTGGCCATTCTGGTTTTCACTGATGAATGGTATTTACCTGAAATTTTGCACAAATTGTAGATCTTATCATAGGTCTGTAACTACTCTCTGTTTAAATTCATGCTCAGTGGTCTGGATTCTCATCCCTCCCTTGAACACAAACATACTCTGCTCCCTAGATATTCCTTAGAGCAAGGCATTCTTGGATCCCTTCCCAACTCTGAATATTTACTTTGACAGTCCTTGACATTGTCCCTATTACACAAGTTATTTCTCTTCTAAGATCTTCCCTCCCAATTCTCAGACCTAATTATGCAATCACCAAAATAAACTGCTCAGTCCCAGAAACCTCTCAGTCCAGGTATTTCTGTCCACTCTTTTTTTTTCAACTTATCCACAGTGCTCAGCTGTACAAGGCATCATTCAGAGAACGAAGGCTTCCTAGACCTCAAACAGGATTCAAGATAAGTAGGAGAGAGAGAGGTAAGACCATCCAGAGTGTTCCACTTGAATTGGTCAGCAAGAGGGAGGACAGAGCTGCTAAAAGCCCAGTGTGATTAACTAATTGAAAGATAAGAGAATGGTGGCTGTCCAAGTCTCCACTAGTGTGATAGCTGGTCACTGTACATAACAGGATGCCTCTTAGACTCTTTCAGGCAGTGGATTTCACCTTCTGTCATGTCCTCCTCTGCATGTGCCACTGTTTAGATGGTCATTCACAGGAAGGCTGTTAAAAATCTCAGTTCAACAAAAGAATATACCAGGAGCCACAAAGATAATATTATCAAAATGCTGAATTTCAGAGAAAAAGAAGTACTTTCAGATGCAATTCAAAGTTTATAAATGGTATGAGATGCATTGCCTTTTAGAGGTTTTTGGAAAGCTGTGCTATTCAAAAATAGTACAGCTTCCCTGTGAGAAGTTTTGTACAGTTCCCTTGGAATCACAGTAGGGCAGAGTGTTTGTTTAATTCCACTGTGAAACCTCTGCAGTTCCCAGAATTCCTAATAACGGCTGTTCTTCAGCTGCATCACAGCAATAGTACTAAATATGAAAAAAACACATCCATGAGGGTCACTGTGCTGAGACTTCTAATGGAAAAATTTACATCTTGCCATTATACCTTCTTATGTCACACAGTCTCATGGTGATGGATAGTCTATACTTGCTTATTTTACATGTAAGGAACTGGGGGGTGGGAATGACAGTTAACCCTGAAATCTTGTTGCACTTTGCAAATGCCTGTGCGATTTGGTGAAAAACAAAAAGAAGGTAAAAAAATTCTGTTTTTTTTTGTTTTCCTGATGAAAAACTCTGGTAAGATTTGAACTTCTTCATACTGTTTTCAACACTCAAAATCACATGAAGGAAAAGTCCCTCTGACCAGCAGGTATGCATAAGATATATTGTGCTGCCCTAAGGCACAAAAGTAATGGATAACTGTAATTGATGAGGTTTTCAAGCACTTTCTGCTTATTATCTTCAACATTAACTTAAATACAAATGTTTCATCATCTTTTTGTAACTCACATTTTTGCCATTTGCTTAAAAGAAATCACAATAAAATAACTAAGATATATTTTTACCGAGTCATTATCCATAAAACCTACGAGCTAAACTCCACACCTAGAAGTAATTCTGACAGATTCTTGCACTTGTAAATGTCTCTGTAACATCAGTAGGACTCTCTGGGGGCCACTTCCATGAAGTGTATTCAAGTACATCTCTATCTTTTCCATGCCTGGGAAAACATTTAGTAGATTGCCTAAGCTACAAAGAGCTGAAAAAGTTCTCCATCCATATGTTTATTGGAAGGAATTTAAGAAGTTACATAATACTTAAAGAATAAGTAAATATTGCTCAAATCATTTTCAGATTCCTTTTGGCTTTGGCAGTTGCACATTATTATAAATATCCTTCTCTAGTTTGCCTACATAGGGACTGAGCAGAATATCAGATAAAATATGTTATTTTAAACTAATATTTTGATCTTAAATTTTGATCAACTATATTTGATTTACCACAATAGTTATCTCTGTTACCTCTGTTCCTTCTGTAAATAGCATTATTGTGGCATAGATGAAGCATATTAATTTTAGATTTTCCTAAAAATACTTTTAAAAATACATATGCAAATAAATTGCTGAAAAAAAAAAGCACTCAAAACACAACAAATGCCACAGCAAAAGAGACCACATGGAATAATTTTAAAGGAATGTAGTTCCTTGGTAGGTGCAGCCCAGGAATTCGACCTGCTGTTGTTGCTGCTGACTCATGTTCAGTTTGTTGCACACCAGGGCCCAGGTCCCTTACAGCAAGGCTCCTCGCCAGCCACACACATGCTGACCTGTAGTGGGCTTTTTGGTTATTTCATCCCAGGCGCAGGAATTAACACTTGTCTTTTACAAGTTCCATACTGCTCTCACTAGCTCACCTTCCATCCTGCCAGGTCTCTCTGTGGGATGGCTTTCCTTTCTGACATGTTCACCTCACCATCACGTTTGGCACCATCAGGACACTTGGTGAGGGTGCTTTCAGTCCCATCACCTCTGTAACTTATAAACATGTGGGACAGAACGGGGCCCAGTATCAATCCCTCAGGGACCTCACGTGTGGCAGGTTGCCACAACCTGAGCAAAAGCCATTGATTACCACCTTCCGTGTGTGAACTGTTAGCCAATTTCCTACACTTCTCACATACAAACCAGTTCAATCTGTATCTTTCCGGTTTGTTGGGGAGAGGCCATGGGAAACAGTGCTGATCACTAAACTGATGTCCTGGTAAAGAGATTAAGTAAGGAGGGATTTTTTATGTCTCTCTAATGTCAGTAAAGGTAATTCTAACAATGATTTTGTTGCTTATGTTCCCAACTAAAATGTCAAAAAACTAAAATGGCAACAAATAAAAACAAAAATCTTAAAAGCTTTTGTGGGTTGGCAAGAAATATTTTCTAAAGGGAAATGTAGTTTGGAAAACTCAGTATATGTGGCTTATAACAAAATGAAAACAAATAGAAATTGAGAAGTAATTAGTTTGCAGTGTACAACCGCCTTCACAAAGACATGTTGGACACTGAAAGTATCTGGAGTCTAGTAGCCAAAGCCAACTGAAAAGAAACAATCAAAAGAAATTAAAATCAGAAACAAGGATGAATGCATGCTTTCCTATTTGTAGATCAAGTTTGAAATTCAACTTGTCAGGAACTGCATACTTTTTTCCTATTGATTTCCCTAAATGGACTTAATGGTCTTCTAATTTAGCTCTTTGGTAAATTCAGCTCTAGGTAAATTATTTTCTACATTTAACAAGCACTAGTGTAGTATATCAGTAAAGAAAAACACTTTCTCAACCAACTCTGAGGTATTATTCCAATTTAGCTTTAGAATTTAGAGGGAGCAGATCAGAGTTGCACTGAACAATTTTTTTCTCTTATGGTTTAGGATGTAATAGCAACCCTGTGTTTGCATTCAAAGGAGCTGTACTGCCACAGGAGGTCCTATTCATACTGAGCCTCAAATAGACACTCAGACAATAATTATTTGATCCTAGAAAGGCATTTAAGTATCTAGAGGGGTGAGGTTGTCAAAATCTTGTGGGCACTGTATTCACAGAAGGGTTTTAGAATCTATGAGAGGTAAAAAGTACTGTCAGCTTTAAAACTTATGACTGAACAATGAAACCTTCCTGTTCTTATATCCATGAATTGCATCCTGCTCAGCCATTGCAACACCCTTTTTTTTTTTTTCCTTTTCTGTGATACCATCATGGCCTCCCCATCCTTTCATATTGCTTCTCTTCTTCTAATACTAAGGTCTGGGCCTTTTTCCTATACTTAAAGGTACTCCACCTCCTCTTAATCCATCACCCTATATGACCTACAATACACCAGATGTTGAGCAGTTTTTATAGTAAAACTCTCTGAAAACCTGGGCATTTGACATTCTCAGAAACTTAAAGCAAGAGAAACAAAACCCAAGACTTTGTCACTGCAGATGACATGCTGCTTTGGCTTGTTACTGCATTTATTTTTTTATTGGAAAGACCAGAGGGAAGTGAAGAAGATCAACATGCTGAATATCGTTTCACAGCATGAACAGGTGTTACCAGGAGTTGATGGTATATAATTGAGGGAACAGGAATATTACCTAGTCCAAGCCTGTGGTGTGTTTGTACTTTTGCAAACACTCTTTTGTGAACTATGTAGAAAATAAACATTTTGAATGAAAACAAATCAAACAAAACAATAACCCCCCTCCCCAAGAAATCATGTTTTTGCAAAAATAAAGGAGGATGAGAGTCTTTTGCGTGAAAGATGCACAGTGCTGTTAAGACGATGTTTTTTTCCTTACTCTGAGCTGCAGTGAAAGATCAAAACTACCAATTTAGGAGCCAAAGGGGAAGTAGGTTCTGGTGTGCAACATGGTGCAGTGCATGCTTGCAATGAATTGTTTATATTGCAACACTCAGGTTTTAAAACACCTTTTCATAGAATCCTAGAGTCCTTTATATTGAACAAGACCTTTAAGATCATCAAGTCCAACCATGAACCTAACACTGCCAAGTCCAAAACTACACCAAAGCCCTAAGCACCAGATCTATGGGGTTTTTAAATACCTCTAAGGACAGTGACTGGGCAGCCTGTTTAACAACACTGTCCAGGAAGAAATCACTCCTAATATACAATTATTATATATATAATTATGAACCTCCCTCAACACATTGTGGGACCATTTCCTCTCAATCTGTCATTTGTTACCAGGGAAAATTGATCAACACCCACCTGGCTACTACCTCGTCTCAGGTAGTTCCAGACAGCAATAAGGTCTCCTCTGAGACAGGCTAAACAACCCCAGCTCCCCGAAACACCCCACATGACTTTTGCTCCAGCTCTGTTGCTGTTTTCTGGACATGCTCCAGAGCCTCAATGTCTTTCTTGTAGTAATGAAATGAAACTGGACACAGGATTTGAAGTGCAGCCCCACCAGAGCTGAGAATGGGATGACAATCACTTCCCCTGTCCTGCTGGCCACACTACTGCTGATATAGGCCAGGATGCCGTTGGCCTTCTTGGCCTCCTGGGCACACCCTGGCTCATGTTCAGCCACTGCTGACCAGCGCCTTCAGGTCCTTTTCCACTGGGCAGCTTTCTAGACACCCTGCCCCAGCCTGTAACCTCGCATGGGGTTCCTGTGATCCATGTGCAGGAACTGGCGCTTGGCCTTATTGAACCTCACACCATTAGCTTTGGCTCATTGATCCAGCTTGTCCAGACTCTTCTGCAGAGCCTTCCTACCCCCCAGCAGGTCAACACTCACACTGAACTTGGTGTCACCTGCAAAGTTACTGAGGGTGCACTTAATCCCCTATCCAGATCATTGACAAAGATATTAAACAGGACTAAACAATACTGAGGCTTGTGGAACATTGCTTGTGACTGGCTGCCAACTGGGTGTAACTTCATTCACCAGCACTCTCTGGGATCGACCATATAGTCAGCAGCAAACAGTGCACCTGTCCAAGCCATGAGCAGACCTTCTCCAGGAGAATTATGAGGGAAATTGTGTCAAAAGCTTTACTATAGTCCAGGTAAAAAAAAAACATCCACAGCCTTTCCCTCATCCATTTAGTGGGACACCTTGTCATTTGAGCAGATCAGGTCAGTCAAGAAACACTTGCCTCTCATAAACCCGTGCTGGCTGGGCTGTGGTTGTCCTGCAAATGCCATTCGTTAGCACTCAAGATGATCTGCTCCATGACTTTCCCTGGCACTGACAGCCCTGTAGTTCCCCGGTTCCCTTTTCCAACGTTTCTTGTAGATGGAAGTGACATTTGGTAACCTCCAGGCAACTAGGTATCCTCCCCATTTAGCCAGGACTTGTACAAAATGATAGAAAGCTGTTCAGTAAACACTTCTGTCAGCTTCCTCATGTTATGATCCCACTTCTGCTGCAGCATGGGATCTTCTCTCCATGGGTCTGCAGGTACCTGACAGGGGCCTGCTCCAGCACGGGCCTCCCATGGGTTCTCAGCCTCCTCTCGGGCATTCACCTGATCTGGCATGGGTCTCCTCAATGGGCTGCAAGTGGATCCCTGCATCCCAGAGGTTCTCCATGGGCTGCAGGGGCACAGCTGCTTCACCATGTTCCGCACCACAGGCTACAGGGGAACCTCATCTCCAGTGCCTGGAGCACCTCCTGCCCCTCCTTCTGAGCTGATGTTGGTGTCTGCAGAGTTGTTCCTCTCAAATGTTCTCATTCCACTCCCCTCTGGCCACAGTTACATCTGCCCAATTACTTTTGTTCTCTTCATCTCAAATCTGTTATCACAGAGGTGTTAGTGCCATTTCTATTTGGCCCAGCCTTGACCAGCGGCATGTCTGTCTCTGGAGCTGCAGGCATTGGCTCTACCCAACATAGAGGAAGCTTCTTAAAGCTTCTTATAGAAGCCACCCCTGTAGGCCCCTCCCCTGCCAAAAACTGTCATGCAAACACGATACACATGGACACATAAATTGCAACAAATTCCAACAAAGTCTGAACAGATGATTTTCTAAAGATTTCAGAATAGGGAAAAATATTTGTTTTTCTATCTTATAGTATGCTGTAAAACATGAATTACAAATACATTGGCATTATATTTTTACTCTACATTAACACTGTCAACTTTATTTTGATTAAAAATCTTGGTACCTCTGACATTCCTAACATCATTGTAATGTACACGATATATAAAATAGAACTAATCCCTTTCATGTAAGAGTAAATAATGTGCTGAGGAAGCTTTCCTTCTAAGGGATGATGACCAGAACATTCTGTGTACAAAGCCTTTTGTACACAGGACACACAGTTAAGATGGTGTGGCATAGCAGAGTGTAACAAAAGTCAAATGATATGACAGTGTAGAATAATGAAACCAGGGGAACTGAAAAACCAGAGCATGAAGTCTTTGATGATATATAAAACAGGAATTTTCTTCCCTTTGAGTACATAAACAGAAGGGAGAGCGAGAGGCATGTTTACAGTCAAGACTGCACTGAAACTCTAGGTCTGGATATGAATCTATCAAATTTATCCAAGCCTCTTCTATGGTATTTCAGCATTTCCAACTCAAGTTGGAAAACAGGAAGGAAATAAATACTGTCAAAGCCTAAAAAGAGCTTAACATAAAGTTGGATTCTAAATATGAACAGTTTTAAACGTCTATCCTTCCATTCTTTGTGAAATGATTAATCAAAAAATCTTATGAAATGAAAGCAAAATAGGTCATTATTAATGTTGCTCAAAGACTGTGTTGATAAACACAAAAGGAAAGACAATCAAAATGCATATTTTGGGTTTTTTTCCCATTTGTTGCCTATTGTCCTAAATATTACAGGTGGCACCAGAAAAGCCTGGTGAAAAGAAGCATGCACTTCAATACCTTGCACAATAGGGCCACTGCAGATGGAAATAACACTTTTCTCTCTAAGTAATGCCATGAAGATAACTTTGAGCCCAAAAAGAATCTGTTCTATATAAATTCAATTTGATGAGAATTCAGTATAAAGAAGACTCAATATGAATGTTAGATGTATTGCATTGAATTCCTATTAAGACAGAGAAAAAAACTCACCTGTATATTTACTTCTTTTAACACTGGTTAAAACCAAGAATTTGGATGGATTTACAGAATCTATTTCTGCACTGATCCTGAAAGAATCAAAAGCAATTACCAGAAAATGATAAAAAGAATGAAAGACAAATGCACTTCAAACATTTTTCATTCAGGAAATGGCAGGACCAGACAAGCTGGTTGTGTTCCAGTTTCAGTATGTGTTTTCAGACTAAATTATTTTTGTTCTCTCTCCCTGTAATTAAATATAGTATAAGTGGGGTGCTAGATACACCTTATCTCTGCAATAGAGTAATTCCCCTATTAATGGAAAGATAAGAGGGAATAGAGTAGAATGAAGCTGACGCTTAGTTGTAAATTAAGGCCAAACAAATACAGAAGTGAGATATTAATTTCATTTGTGTTTTTCATTCTCTAACCCTAAGTTTTCCACTTAACATTTCTGTTTCTGATTTTTTCTTAGAAAAAATGATAGACACAGTAGTTGCTTATATTAGCATGAAACAGAGACAATGTGAACTAGAAAATTATCAAGAAAATACTGTTTCTGACCTTAGCTTTAATCTTCAAACTAAACATTATAATGAAATAGATTCTTAGGGTTTTCCAGATTTGTGCTGTTATATGGAGTTCTATTTTATGTAACCTATTTTATGTACTTCACTGATCTTCTCAATGCAAAGCCTGATTCCTGGTCTCATTTTATGACACTCTGGTATTAGGAGTCCAAAGAAGTAAGTAAAATCCATAGATCCTCACTCTGTAGAGTATTCTCTCCTTCTTATCATGATTGACTAATGACATGGAACTTCCATGAGAGGTTGCTAGAGAGTGAAACTGAATGAATATACTCTTCTGCTTGTAATAGTCATATTTTCGTAAGAAACACTCTAAAAATAAAATAAAATAAAATTAAAAAAAAACCCTGTAGTTTGATGTAGTTATTAACCAGCACATAATGAGTGAAAGATGGGAGAGAGCCATGAACAATGGGGTCAACTAAAAGAAAAAACAACAGTCAAACTACATAGCATTTAGAAACTCAGACTAGAGAATAAAGAAACACAACCTAGATGGTAAGCCAGATTTCCAGATGAAGAAAGAAAGGAAAAGAAAATACTGTAAATGGTACCAAAAATGAGCCTGCATGGAAGATAGGTATATTTTTTTATTTCACTGAGGAAGCAATGAGAAATAAGTAAAACAAATGCTAGAAATGAAAACATGCTTACTCCTGGTAAAGGTGTATAATGAGTAATATAACTCTCAAGTTAATGAGATGTAATTTTTAATTTGAAACCAAGAATCAAAACAAATATAGACTAGATTAAAGCTGACCTTCAGATAAATATTCTGGAATGGTACAACTTAGTTAGAGACAGACTCATCATCTAACAGTAGCAATGTTTCTGAGAAAGTAATCAAACAGAACAGCAATAAGGAAACTTCTTCCAAAAAACCAACAGAAACAATCATAATCATCATAATCATTAAAATAAACAGTAGTAAAGTTACATTTAATTGAGAGACATATAAGTAAAGACATTGCAACATAAAGCTCAATGCATTCTTCACAAATGCCATGAAAATCTGGATAACTTCTCAGGCCTCTGTATAACCTCTATCCTACTCAGCTTCATCAGTCACGAGTTTAATGATAGTTCAATGATATCTGCACTGCACTATTGCGCAGTGTGTGTAAGTTTTTGTAGCTACTGACATCAAGTATAGAAAACAGGATGGAAGGCTTATTCAAGTACATAGAAATAAAAACATAAAGGAAGAATGTCCAACATCAGAACAGGACAGAAAATTAAGAGAAAAAAAAAAGAAAGAAACATATATAGTAAATACGTACCTGCAAAAGAGGATAGCATCTACACTGGGACTCAGACACAGACATCTCCAATATGCACACTGTGCAATAAAGAAGCTGCCAACCATCCAACTGCCATATTTACAAGCACACTATTGGATCAATGACCCATTTCAGCTGCATTGTAAAGCCAGCAGCAATGTGATTCCAATAATATGAAGCTCTAACAGCCTGGAAGATTGTGACTAAAGCTTAGGAGACATACAATGAAACTTTTCTTTGGTGGGTGGATACATTCAGGCTGTCAGTAAAAGACTCACAGAACAAGACACCTTTCTGCATTGAGTTCGTAACGGCTGCACTGAGTTTATATCAGCTGGCACACCAAGGTGTTGGAAGAGGGAGGACATAACTATAGTTTCCGTTCAGGTTTCTAATAGAATGTGGGGAGAATATATCCTCTCAGTAAATTCACAGGCAGAGCAAGCTGCATTGTAGACATCTACAAAAGTGTGCAGACAAACCAGTGAAGAATAGTTAGTGAGCTAGTGAGGAAGAAGCATGTTTCATCCCTTAAGACTAATGCAACACTCGTCAGTGGACTTTTAGTAGCAAGACAACCTTTAAGTAAACGAGAATCTACATTAAGACATACTTCCTGATTTATCTGTGGAAACATCATTCACATTTCTTGTTACATTAAATGGGCTCTTGGATTTTACACATGCTGTGTCAATTTTCCTCATGCCATCTTCATAGGTATCACGGAACATGAATCCACTGTAAAGTTTCTCTAAGAAAACGCAAGAATCTGAGACAGTCAAGATTACAGATGATGATCTTATCCTGTAACAGAAAGAAAAATTAAGAAAAGACTGTCCAGGACTATGGACAACCACAGGATATCCACACCTCAACCAGTCTTCACTCGTAAGTGACTGCCAGGATTTAAATACCGTCCTAAAAGAAGACAGATTGAAGCTGATTTAAAAACATAAAAATGTAATCAAACCAAATGGATATCCAGACATTTTTTTTCCCCTTCTCTTGCTTAAATCTGTAAATATAATGTTTAGAAAAGATATGTGATGCTGAAGAAAGAAGCAGAAATCAAGGAAAAGGGGAAGTTTCAGTTCAGAACTTTCAGCATTTGCACTTGGCTGCAATTGGATATGCTGGAGCTCTGCCTAAAGTTCAGGCTGGACGTCTTGAGAAGCAAATAATACATATATGATTAGTAATTGTTATTACTTAGTTATTATTATTACTATCCTGCTGCAGTTTATGGGGAGGAGAGGCGTTCCCACAAAAAGGGTATCTGAATCTGATATCCTTTAATGGATGCCAGGGAAATTTTCAATCACCCTTTGGATTAAAGTGAATTTTTTTATCTTTTTCAGCCTTAATTTACATCACGTGAAGAACCCAAAAATGGACACCTATTGCCTTCAGAAATCTCCCAGCCAGAGCAACTGAGAACCACTCAAGTAAGGCTGAGTAGAAAAGATTTGAAGAGTCCATTAACTGAGGGGAATAGCCGACTATTTTTCAGATTGTGTGAGAATACAGGAGAATCCCTCAAAGCCTTCAAATAGCTAATAAACAAAGTTCAAGTGTAAGAATAATTATAGACGATAATAAAAAAATAATTAAATAGGTACTTTTACTGGTACTGTGTGCTAATAATCAGTGAGAGTTAAAGTGTACTTTCTAAATTATCAAAATATGGTTAACTTTGAATTCATGAAGCTTCCCCTAACTGCCCTGAATATTTTCACAAGGCTGTTTTAAGTACTTTCTCAGTCATGCAGAAAATCTATGTACTACCAGAGAACTAAATTAGGGTTTCTTAGAGGCTAGTTAACTTTTTAACCATCAGCTCTTACTTTGAATGTATACAATTATAACTGAGGTAATTCCATTATCACAAAATTTTCAGAGAATCATATATTCATAACACATAACACATTTGCTCAATCTTAACGCAGTCTTTTCCACAAAGAATATTTTTAAATCTCCTCTGTAGCAGAATTATTATGGAGACAGGATATTTTTGAAGGCAGGATTTTCTAGGAATGGACTGAAGGGGATACCAAGGCCTTTATGATAACATCTTTACCTTCGAACTGAACAGCAGCAAAATTTTTGCCATTCCCACAATATTGTGAGAGAGATAAAATATCTTCAGAGTTTACAGTGACAAAACATACTTAACTGTTGAAGTTGCAGGTAGTTTGGTAAGTCCCAGCAAACAAAAAATTACAGAAATGCTGATTCTTTATTAACTAATAAGTACACTTCCAGAAACTTCACTGAATTTAAAAATTATGGATGTGCATAGCATTTGCCAAATGAGATATGTGATCTTGACTGAATAATGTCCTTGACTGAATAATATAAGTAAAATAGTTGTTGAAGTGGATCACAGAATGAGGCGGTTTGTAGTAAAGATCATGTTATTGCAACATCATATTTGGGAGCAGGAAGAAGAAAGGTCAAAATGAAAGTTATTTAATTCACAGTGTCTACAGAATCAATACATTGTTTCCAATAAACATAGTTAATACAACTACATCAGATTAAGAATGCTTCTCCTTTTCTGTTTCTAACTGTTTCTATGAAGCTCAGGCACTAGAACAGATGAATTTAACAATACCAGTATTCTCAGTAACCAGAGGGTATCTTTTGCTCCACTGTCTTTTCATTTGTTGGTCTGCAATTTGCCAGGCTTAGAATAAAAATAAAAAAATAACTGTCTGACTACTTAAAGAGACAGCCCTTATCAACTGATTCTATTCTGTCACAGAAGTTACACTAAACAGCAGAGAAACTTTTCATTCTGAATGACAAAATCAAAAAAGGCATTAGAATATTTCCTCTGCTGGTTTTTGAGGTACTGAAATCCAAAAATCCTAGAGCTCGCTACTCCTGAGCACATTGACAGCAAAGCACTAGACAGCACTTCTCAAGAAGCTCTTCTTACATGGATAAATAGACAATATAAGCACCCCCCCACACACTCTAGACATCAATAACTTAGCTGTACCACCTTCTTTACACTCATCCACTATTAGACGAGACAATGTATTTGAGGATAATGTGAGCCACTAATTGCAGAATTTATTGTTTGTTTTTCAAAGAAAGAAAAGGAATGGAAAGCACATTAAGGACCCAATCCCATCCTCTCTCATATCTAAACACATTGTACATCCTGAATATTAAATAACGTTCAGAAGTGCTGCTCACAGATCAACCCAGATGAGTGGAGGCAGCTGGGAAAAAACCCTACACTTGTAAAAAGGGTATTCAGGTTATAGATTGTCATGTCCACAATTTTTATGGAAACAGAACATATTTCAACAGTCTAAGGGAAAATGGAAACTTGTACTGTTTGGGAAAGTGGCCTAGTAAAATAGTTCAGTGATCCACTGTTACTGTCTACCAGACACAGTTATATAAAAAAGAAAAAGAAATAAAACTGACATTGATGTGTGCGATATCAAAACAATATAGGTTTGAATTTACTGCCTTATTCTGAAACTAGACTGCATATTAATGGATCATGAAGTTGGGGAAATGGACAGAGATTGTAATCCTTTACTAGCACTAGGTAATACTAAAGAAGCTATCTTAAATGACAGCGAATGAATGACATAAGATCATAGTTTTCAACATCTAAAAAAGCATAAGGATAATTTGCAATATTTTTTTCTGTTATTTCAAATAAATTTTCTCATTGAATTAAAATTATTATTTTGAGGATGTTTAAACTCCTTACTTCATAGGTCATTCTTCAAAGGAAAAATACAAGTGCTTGTACACGATACAATTTTTTCCATGAATGCATTGAAAGCATACTTACACCTACTTCTGTTCATGTGACTTTAAACTGCATACTGGTTAATTGTTTATCATTTTTTTCCCAGAGATGGATTTGGTTGGGTTTTTTTCCAACAGGTATTGTTTATATTTATTGGGATTTTTATAAAACTCTTTAAACTCTTTGGCTCTTCCAAATTGCTTTTTTCTATTTCCATGGATTTTTTTAGTTTCTTTGAAAATTGATTCCTTTTAATATGCAAAGTCATTTAATATGTGAATGTATACTCAAGAAGCACTGTTATTATCTAAAAGGTGTCAAAATGTTTATTTTTGCAGCTACAAAGATAAAATTCAAAACAGATAACTGGGCTTAATTTATAAAGTGAATTTTAATATATTCAAAAGAATAATTAATATTTACTATACTTACTATCATTCTTTTTGTCCATAAAAGTAACTGCTCATGTTACTGGATTTTATTAGGTGATTTTCCTTTCCCTTAGACTTTTAACATCTCTGGAACCATATTCGTGACAGATTTTAATGCTTGCTTTTTGCTTTTCCCTAGAAGTCAGCTCCTCCATTACAGTTCTGTGGCTAGAGATTTTAGCCTGCTTGAAAAACCTTTGCTGCCACACACTGCTGGTCATCCAAGTGGGAGATCAAAAGTGCTACCCACTGAATGAGTAGTTGGCAACAAAAAGGGAATTCCTCACAGGAAACTGTTTTAGGTTCAATGGAAACTCCTAAGAAAATACCTAGATGCCCTGAAATGTCACAGCATTGTATTCTGAAGGATTACTGTTTAAATTGTATTTTTCTCAATTAATAAATCTGTGCAAACTGTCACCCAGGTTGCAGAGAGGGGTGAAATTCCTCTCTGCAACCTGGATGACACTGTGGGTATAGTGAGTTTCTTGTTCAGTACCAGGTACATCATCACTGGGGGAGCATAGTTTTGGGGGAAGAAAAAGGAAAGTACCTCTGGAAATGCATCATTTTGTCTCCCTCTCTCCATGTGGGGGGATTGCCAGGATCATATCTGTGAACCACATCCTCTAAGGTTCCCCATCCCCTTGCCGTTCCACCGAGACACAGCTATATCACAATGCTGAAAAGCAGTGCCAGCGTGGGGATGTATCTCTAGGGAAGGGAGCAGCAGAGGTGAGCCAAATTTCAGCTGAGTTGAGACAAAAGGAGCTGAATCAGGGCATGTAGAGCAGGGTACAGCAGTCCAAAGTTGCACGGTGATGGATTTTTTGTCCTTGCCCAGCCAGCTCCCAGCACAGGGTTGAGGGTGGGCTGCCCCCAGAAAGACATGCAATCCGGGGTGCAGCTAGCTGTAGGGCTTATGCCCTGCAGCTCCAGATGGTCTTGCACTGAGGGCAAAAACAAGGATGAGGGAGAGGCCTTCTGTTTGAGATCCAAAGAAGCTTGTTCCAGGAAGCTTCAGTGACAACAGACCTCGAGCATAAGTGCACAGGAGTTTTTATACAAATTAAGTCTTAGTGGCGGAAAAGAATTTTCAACCAACAGAGGAGGAAGAGGGGAGGAGCACAAGATGGGGTTTGCAATACATAAAGCGATGGGGAAACACATGGGAGGGACAAAGGTCACATGTGCCAATGGGGTGTCAAGATCTAGGGATTTCCAAAGGAGAGGTACAATCAGGGATTGGTCCAAGGTGGGATTGACAGGGAAGATTCAGGAACAAGGGGCAGGATAACCATGAAAGGCAGGGAAGGGGCTGGAACAAAGGGCAGGGAATGGACAGCTTAGGGGTAGTTATAACTAAGGGACAAACCAACTTAAGAGGAACCTAGGGGTACATTGGAATGAACCATTAAAAACTGTTTCACAAATCAATACGATAAAACAATAAATTAAACTAAACATGCATCATAACACAAAATGTCAGTGCTACATGGATTTGAATCAACAGAGCATGACGGTCTGGAAAAAAATGGGCAGTACAGTGCAGAAAATACAGTTTTTTTGGGATTTGTCCGTCATTGTTTCAGGCCCAGGGATGGGAGTGCCAGCTGCAAGGGACACCCTCCATCTTGTATTTGTCTGCTCACAGGAACAGCTGCCACCTTGTTTTTATTCCAGCAGCCACATGGAACTAAGGTGAGCTGGTTTACACCTTTTTGTGTGTAAAGCACATTCTCTTTTTGTGCACTTTTTTCATTAATATTATTTCTATTACTGTGCTTTTCTTATTAATTGTTTTTTGCTTTCAGTAAATTGTTACCTCCACCCATTGTCTCTGCTTTTGTCCCTCTCTTGCAGGAGGGAGGGTGGTCATTTATTTGGAGTTTAATTTTGGTCTGGAATTAAGCTACCGTGTTATCTTCAAAATAATTTTCAGTGTAAACTTTTGCAACTTTTCAGTTCATAACTGGCCAAAATTTACTTTTTTTCAGCTTATTTCGGTTTGCATCAGTGACTCAGAGCTGAAAAAGGCAGTCCCCTACTATCTCTAGTCATCCAACACCACCTGGACATTTTATGCTTCCTGGTGAACATAACCTAATCTAGCCTAGTGTGATGCTCTAACACATGCTGTCTGAAAGATTTGCTTTGATATAGGCTTCTAGAGCTGAAGGTTTAAATGGGACTTCTGGACAATAACTAAATAAATAATAAAAGGAGAAAAATAAAAGAAAAAAACAAAAAGAAAATCCATAAAGAAAACACAAAATCCTGTCACTTATGGTGACATCTTTTCTGGTACAATATTTATACCTCTGCTGCACCCTCCTCTGTGCTAGGTATTGAGATTATACTATGGGGGGAAAAAAGGGGGAGGGGAACTTTTATCAATTAAAATAACCTACCTCTGAGGTTCTATTTTAGATGGACCTTTTCAGTAATATGGTGTGTAACACAGCCTATACAGATTAACAGTAACACAACTGTTGTGTCAATGACAAAGAGCCAGAGGAGGAGCAGGAGCTTCTTAAGATGCCTCTTGACTTTTCCAACAAAGTCAAGAACTGTATAAATAACAATCTTTCTGGTACAGCCTTGAAGGCTGACAGCAGAAGATACAAGTGGGGAGAGGATGAGGGTCCATTTATTCAGAAAATTTGTCGACTGGGTCAGCAGGGAGATGTAAAAATGGGAGTCATATACACCCCAAGGATTGTAGCTATTTTACTACTGAGCACAAAGCTTGTGTTTTGGCACTGAATGTAAGCAGGAATGCAACCAAAATGATGGTTCCACATTTGATTGCATTCAGACTATAGGAAGGAATGTTTGAAAGGTAAATCTAGAATGCAAATCTTTTGGCTTAAATCTTTCTCTGTTTTGCCATAAGCAATGATGAAAATTATCTCAGGTTATATTTACTTAAAATGTGTAAAATGTTAATATAAAACAAGTCTCAAGTAGAGAGGGCATTAGCAAGCAATGAGAGCAAAAAGTCAATTAAGCTTGAATAGATGTTAATTTTGTCACTAATGATTTTTTGTTATTTGTTGTATTCAGTTCAGTGTCTAAATATATTTCATAAGGTTTTCATTAGATACAATGCATTTTACTTGCCTCTATATGAGTTTCATTACAGTAATTATTTTAGGAATCTGACCAAATGTTATAAGTCATCAGTTAATGAAAAATGGATTTGTATGTTTCACTCAGAAATTTCATTTGATTATCCCCATCTCAAAAAAATATGAGCAAATTCAAAATTTAAAGAGACAATAAAATACTTCCCATCAATAAACCTGTGCATGTGCTAAAAATCAGAATAATTTATTCCTCCTATTAAAGTCATAAGAGATGCAATGCCTATACAATAGGACCACTATCAGCCTGCATTTAGAGAATAGTAAATGTAAAGAGAAAGCATCCAAAAAAGTTCTTTTGTATTTTGCTTTTTATTTCTGGTCATAGACATTGCATTACTAAACATTCAGCTGAAGAAAATAAGTTTCTTTGTGCTCAGAACCAAAGACTTGTGTTTTTCAGCCCTCTGAAATTGGCTTAGTTGGATTTTTTCAAATTAAAATATTTATAGAGTGATGAAAAGATAGGCAAATACATATAAACATTTTCAGGGAAGCAGAGGTAATTTCATTCATTGCATTTTCTCTGGAAAGCCTTTTTGATGAAACATGCATTTGCTATCTTATTGATGCTTAGTTTTGCCTCTAGTTCACAAATACTCTATGCCAGTTTATACAAGAAGGATGGGGATGCAGTCCATGCTTTAGGTATTTGTGGACTCTGTAAACAGTTTGGTTTCCAAATTTTTAATTCTCTCCACACTTCCTTCTTTTCAAAATGTCTTTATTCTGTGAAAACAAGAAGCCATAAAAAATTTAGATTATTGCATTATTTTGGTTAGAAGGGACTTCTAAAGATCATGTAGTCTACCCGCCTGCCAGGAATAGGGACATCTATCAATACCTATCAGGTTCCTCAAAATCTTAAGCAACCTGACCTTGAACACTTCCAGTCATGGGGTATCCACAGCTACAGACAACCTGTTCCAGTCTTACCATCACCATCATAAAAAACCTTTGTCATTATGTGTAATCTAAATCTACCCACTCAGTTTAAGATTGTTGCCATTTGGTTAGAGGCTTTGAAAAAGAGTAAAATTTGGTCAGTGGGTTATCTGTATTGAAGCTTCTAACATATTCAAGGCCATGGTGGGTGGGCAACCTGGTCTTGTGGAAAGTGTCTTTACCCAATGCAGTGGGGTTGGAACTAGATGAACTTTGTGGCCCCTTCCAAGCCAAACCATTCTATGGTTCTATGAAAAACAGTATTAGAACTGTACAGGATCACAGGAGAATATAATAGCTGCATGGTTTTAATACCATAATGGTATTAAAGGTTTATACAGGAAAATTTTATAATGGTAAATCTCAGAAGCAGCAGTATCTTTTTCAGCTCTATCAGACTATGTATTAATAAAAACCTTTTTCCTTTCCTCATTAGCCAGTTCTCCACAGGTGTGCACATATATATGCTTAAAGAAGCAAGTACATTTTAGCCAGAGCACTCTTTCCTCTCTTCCTTCTTCACCAGCTACATCATCAGCTACTCCAATAGCATATTATTGCAGAGAGACAAGAATTATATTTCTTACCTCCCTTCCTTCTTGAATTTGAATTCTCTGGCAGATACAGCATTTGGGCTCTCCAACAGGCATGCAAAGGCAGGTGCAACTTCAACAGTCATTTCCTACTTCTTTCCAGAGAAAGTATTTGTTGTTTATCATAATATTCTCTGTGCCTTTGAGCACACATAAGCTAAACTCACTGAGGATCCATCACAGCTCACAAAAGATAGCAAAAATACTGCTTTTTGTTCAAAAGACAAAAAGCAAAATAGGCTCTAAATTTTGGCAGAATTAAAACCTGAGGAATTTTACCTTGAGATGAAAGCTTTAGAGAATGTAAGAAAACACTCAGAAAACGCTACCCATACAATTTCACACTCTATTTTCTCCTAAAGAAGACAAATGGAAGATACAAACAAATTTTGCCTCTAATAGAAATTCTTGGCAACAAATAGGAAGTCATCACACTAATTAGATAAATAGGATAGCAGTTTTTTGTATTTATTTTTTATATTACAGAAGTGTATGGTAGGAAAGACAGAAGCCTACATGAAACATATATACAAGCACACAATAACACTGCAAACACATAATATCTGCCCTAAGCTACAGAAATGCTTGCATTCTAAAAAAAAACCCAAACCCACCAAAATGAAAAAAAGTTAGTTAAAAGAGGTATTTTAAAAATGTAAGACTATACTCTTGCAGATTTTAAATTATTACACTAAAAACATTAGTTGTACATTGTCTATTCTTCTTGCCACTGGTGTACGAAAAAATATTTTGCTTGAGGGAAAAAGCAGGAGAACATGAAGGAGCCTTTCCCTTTCTGCTTGTGTATTGCCAGCACTTGCTTCCCTCCCCCATGATACAGCCTGTTTTGGGGCTCTGGCAAGTTGTTTTGCTGTCTCTGAAAAAAATCTTTGTTCTTTCTGCTCCATTAACATTACAGGTGGAAATTGTATTTACTCAAAGTGGATTTAATGCATAGAATCTGCCTCCTTCTGCCTCTCCTGGATATGTGACTATGTAGGTGGCCTTCAGTTAGGCATGCTGCTATCAGTTCAAGGTCAATGGCATATGCAAGGAAATACCTGGATCCCTTGCTAGAATTTTAAATGCATCAAATTACTGGCTTTTCAGTTTCAGCAAAAGAGTTTGGGATCAACTTGAAAGTTTCTTTGTTGGATGAGTCACCAAGTTTTGTTACTACAGAATGAAAAATATCTGACAAATGACAGCTTGCCTACAGATAAGGATACTAATAAAATAAACATCCAGTCACTCCAGAGAAGCATCATTCCTGCAACAGAGATTTTCTTGACTATATTCAGAAATGAATGATGGAAAAGGGTAAGCAGACATTAATCTGGTCTATTTTATAGAGAGAAAAAAGTGACATGGAACTCTGAAGGTCTAATGACAATTTATGCATTTTATCTGATTACTCTTTCAATACAATAAACTATTATGAGAAATTACTGCATTGTTATCATATAAAAGTTATTATCGGGCAATTCTAATAAACAAGAACCACAAAATATATTTATTACATTTTATTACTTTGGCTTCTTTATAGTTAAAAATAAAAATGAGAGGTACTCAGAGAGATGACTTATGCAGGAGGCACTGTGACTCACAGGCCTCACAAAACAGATGGGACTTGTTATTAGGGCTGGGCAAATCAAATAATGAGTATGTTGAACAGCATACTTATCAGATATTTCAATGAGAGGAATAGGGCTTTATTCCCTCTATGTCTTTAGTAATTTCACAGCAGTGCAAATCCATTCACTTCAGTGAGACAACTGCACAGGTGTTAAGAAAGATTTATGTCATGGCTACAAATACAGGGCTATATGTCAAAAAGGTCTTCTGATCCCATTATTTGTTGTATTTTTCCATAAGCATCCATGAATAACTTCAACCATTTCAACTCCATTCTCCATTTTTTTATATGAGATTTTCTTACTGTGGAACAAAATCATAGAAATACTTAAACACACACTTCTTAATTAGTAGTATAATTGAAATTAACTGGATAGTTCACATGAGCAAGTGAACAAATACTAAAATATACTTCAAATCATAAGCACAGTGAGTCAGTTTCTCTTACTTCTGTTGTATGATTCATCCCATGATGAACACAAAATTCTGCGAATATCCTACAATGCTAGCAGAGCTCTGGATAGTAACCTTGCAAATTTGAATATCATCGTTTTTGCATAAATTGAATTCTACGAAAGGTACAACACTTTCAAATATCCTTAAGAAATTTAAATACATTCTCAGAAATTAGGTCAAGCACTGAAACAGTTTTACTTGGAACTACCAATTTTCAGTGAAACTTAATATATGTCACAATTCTCATCTGCTTAGCATGGAATTAATCGGTATGAAAGAATGACATGAAAATCCATCTGATACCAACATCAGTTTTAAAAAAGTAATGCTCCTATCTTTCCTTTCATGACCTGTAAGTATTTTTACTACATATTCCTCTCCCAGTACAATTTTGGAAATCTTATATAGTGGATAAGGCTGCTGTTCTCTGCCATTCTCTGTAAAAATATTGTTTAGAAATAGAATATAGAGTATTAAATTTCCAAATACAGGATAAACAGAAAAGACCTGCAATAATTCTGCAGACAGCAGAGTTCCTTGAGGAGAAGAAACACGCACCTAAGCTTATTACATTTACGTAAAGATTGATGTAGTCTATCTGAACTAAAGCAAAGCCTTAACACTGGCATGTGTCATTTCCCATGGTATTCTCTGGGAAAGCTGGCAGACCATGGCTTGGACAGGTGCACTGTCACTGGGTTAAGAACTGGCTGGCTGGCCAGACCCAGAGAGTGATGAATGGTGCTGCATCCAGTTGGTACCAGTCAGTAGTAATGCCCCTCAAGGATCAGTGTTGGACCTAGTCCTGTTTAATATCTTTTTTTATGATCTAGATGAAGGGATTGAGTCTAGCATAAGCAAGTTTTCAGATGACACCAAGCTTAGTCACAGTGTCAATCTTCTGGATTGTAGGAAGGCCCTGCAAGAGGGACCTGGACAGGCTGGATAGATGGGCCGAGACCAACAGCATAAGGTTCAACAAAACTAAGTGCCAGGTCCTACATTTTGGCCACAACAACCCCATGCAGGTCTACAGGCCAGGAGCAGAGTGGCTGGAAAGATGTCTGATGCAAAAGGCCTATCACTGGTCCACAGCAGCTGAACATGAGCCAACTGTGCCCAGGTGGCCAAGAAGACCAAGGGCATCCTGGCTTGGATCAGCAATAGTGTGGCCAGCAGGACCAGGGCAGTGATTTTCCCCTGTACTTGGCACTGGTGAGACCACATCTCAAGTGCAGTACTTATTTCTGGGCCCCTCAGTTCAGGAAGGACATTGAAATTCTGGAAAATGTGCAGAAAACATCAACAGAGCTGGTGAAGGGTCAGGAGCACAAGTGTTACAAGGAGCAGCTGAGGGAACTGAGGTTGTTTAGCTTGGAGAAGAGTAGGCTCAGGAGTGACCTTAACACTCTCAAGCTACCTGAAAGGAGGTTGTCGTCAAGTGGAGGTTGGTCTCTTCTCCCAGGAAACCATTGACAGGACAAGAGGACACAGTCTTAAACTGCACTATGGGAGGATTAGGTAGGACATTAGGGAGAAATTCTTCAAAGAAAAGATGACTAGATTTTGGAATGGGCTTCCCATGGTGGTGGTGAATCATCATCCCTGGAGGTGTTTAGGGAAAGACTTGCCATGGCACATACTGCCATGGTCTACTGACACAGCAGTGTTAGGGCATAGGTTGGATTTGAAGATCTAAGAGGTATTTTCCAACCTAATTGTGTCTGTGAAATCTCTGGGGAAAAATCACTAGTTTCAGCTGACAGAAACGGGAATTTGATTATAAAACAGCATGTAATGTATTTTTCTATTCTCAGAAATATATTGATAGAAATAATAACGCCTAGGGCTGAGAAGCAGAGGAAGCTTTCCAATGTCATTCCTTTAACAGTCTGTATTACACAACAAAGTTTCAGAGAGCTGTGCTAGGAAGACAGTAAATATATTTTCCTCTTTTAGAATGTATAATATAAATCTGAAAAAACCTCAACTGACTTTGAGTCTGAGTGCACCAAGTGATGCGCTTCTCTGTGCTACTTACAAACAACTGAGCAAAGCTGAATGCACTAACAGCTGTTGTGGTTATAAGCAGCTTTTCCCTCTCGGCACAGGGAATGACAAAGTCAAAATCATGCTTCCTGGAGTATCTTGTCTCATGACTCTGAGATTATTTGCTCAGAGGGGAATCACATCTCCATGTCTTTTGCTCACTCTGAGAATAACGATCTGCTGCTGCCACTACTTTTGCTCCAATTGGAAAATGATGCTCAAAGATTTTGAGTTCCAAATCTGCAGAGAGACTCGAAACATGCAGGTAAGATTTCAGGGTTTGGGGTGTGGATTTTTAGTTTTTTGGGGGTTTTGTGTATTTTTTTTAAATAATTCTTTGAAAATAAATTCTTAGCAGTGATTATAAAAGACTCATCATATTAATTTTCTACCATAGTTGTTGTGATTTACTGGAGTTGTAATAGGTCTTGAGCCAATATCACAGAAGATTCCACATCTAATCCTGTCACCAAGAAGATGAACAGACTCACATTTATCGAACATCTCCTAGATTTCTTTTAATGAAGATATCATAAATGAGAAAATGATTCGATTGTTTCTATAGAAAATTAAGAATTCATGTCCTGGAAAGCTTGATGATGATACCTGTACTATATAGATGAAATTCTTGCATTTGGGAACTTAATGGGTCTGGTTTTCTATTTCTGGCTTTATAACAGATTTCTTCTAAAAACCTAAACTAGTCTCTTTATATCTTCATATCACAAATTCCAATTTTTCCCAACCAGAATAATCTTTCTACTCTGTTGACTTTTTTGTCTCTCAATTTTCATCTCTCCAGAGAAATGATAGTGTAAGTGCACATTGAGCACAAGGAAAGGAGTATGGCACTCCTTAAAAACTGGACCAGAAGAATAAATTTTAACTTATTCTTTGCAAAGAGGAGACAGTCAAAATTAGGAGTTTTTTTATATAAAGCCTTGTCCAGGTTATTTTTTCAGAAATCTTAACCACTGCAGATCTCATGCTTTATATGTCAATGGACTGTGTTAGCCCAAATAATAAGTCTTCAAATAAAAGAGCATTAATACACATATTACATTGAAAAATGATGTTACAACAGCATTAAGAGGATGAGGTAATGTTCACGAAAATTAAAGCAAATTTATTTCCATCACTTTGTGACTATATTATCATATAGTTACAGGTTTCATTCTATTTCCCAGTGGTACCTTCTACTTCATTAAAACAGTTTCCATTAAATAAACAAACAAAAACCCAAAAAACCCAAAACCCATAGCAAGGGTCTATTTACAGTAAGATCTGTACTTCATGAGTTGTAAATAGTGTAAAGCTTATGATGAATGAGACAGAACATTTCAGGAAAAAGTACATTCAAGAAGTTGAGTATGATCATGAAGAAGCAGATTTTCCCTCTCCCCATCACAACGCCCAGAGAAATACATATTTAATATTTATACTAGATTCTCAAAATTAAAAACCTGAGTTCAAGTCTAATTCTCACTGATTTCTTGACGTGGCTCACCAGAGCCCAGGCTAGCCCGTATCACACCGATACACACCAGGTGTGGGGAACAGCCGTGGTTTGGGGTTTTACCAACAGCTGAACCTTTAGAGCTGCTTGCTCTACAGTGCAGGGTCTGCCAGCCACGTCAGGAGTGGGGTAAAGGAGAAGGAGGAGGCTCTCTGTAGGAGGTTCCAGCAGGAGAGGTTTATTGGAGCTGAAGGGGTCACAACAGGAGAGCCCTGAGCTCTGCTGGGCACAGGTTTTAAAACTGCAGCAATTCTGGGGGTGGGTACAAATCCTAAACCACTGGGGAAGCATCAGGGCAGGGTGAGGAGGGTGACAGCACTGGCCTGAGGCCAATTCCAGAAGGTGGGGGCAGAACAGGGCACATGTCCCAGTGGGGTGTCCAGGATAGGGAGCCCCCCAGGAACGCCCTGGGGGAACACTGGAAGGATTGGCTCAAGGCAGGAGTGACATGGAAGGGACCAGAACAAGGGGCAGGGTAACAGTGATTGATAGGGAAGGGATGAGAACAAAGGGAGGGGATTGCCATAAAGGGCAGCTTAGGGGAGGATACAGCTTTCAGGGATAAACCAGTTTGGGGGTACACATGGGGGAGAACAGAGGTGTAAACCATTAACATAAAATCTGAACAATAAACTTAATCAAACGAAATTAACATGGGTTACAACAATTTCTCATTGATAAGGTTTAAACATCTAAAGAGTTAAAAGCCATAAATCAGACATTTTCAGGAAGTCAGTAATTATATGCTCCTCATAAATTTGCCCATCATAGATAATTCTATATACTTTAAATGGCAGCTGGGGCCTATTTAAAGACTCCTCACACTGATGTAACGTCTATATGTTTTAAAAGCATAGAGAGAGTTTTGAAAAACTAGATATCAATGTACTGAAATTGTTATCTCAATCTCAACAAGTATTTCTCACAATTTTTTATCATATTTGTTTCATGGTTCTCCAAGAGTTTTCTAGATTAACAGTAATAACAATGGATCTTTCAGGCATCCTTGAAAATTCACAAATTATTAGGTGCAAAGGAGAGAAATCTCTGTTGGTAGTCCAAGTAGTATGTTCACTGCAATAATAAATTTGCTATTGCTCTAGATACAGATAAGAGCAACTAAATTAGGCCTACAGATAATGATAATAATAATGTATAAAAAAAAGACTAGGATGAAGTTAAAAAGTTCTCTATAAGAATAAAATCAGCATGCATTGCTGCAATTAATTCACATTGAGATAAATAACAGTTAGTGAGCACATTTTAGTTGTCTTATTTCTCAAGTTTTGAAGGAATGCAAATAAAGAAAAAAGTTAAATGGTTTAGAAGAATATCATTGCATATACTAGTGTTTGCTTTAAAAAAAAAAAAAAAAGGCAAAAAGAAGGAATACATACACTCATAGGTGACCATATTGAGGAACCTTTCCTGTTTAAATATTGCATCACTGTCATGGCCCAGTAACTTGATGCTCTACCCACTTAACCATCTGTCCTATCCTACATCTAACCTATTAGCTATTTAACTTCAGAAATGAAATTTCTAACCAGTAGTGTTCCTTGTTAATGTAGAATGTGTAACTATTATTTCTGCATAAAAAGTTAAATATAATCATCCGTTTTAGGTACATGAATTAGCTCTGATGCTATAAAAACTGTAATTCCTATGATGAGGCAAAATAATTAGAGGAATTGATGACAAGAAAGAAAAGTAACTACACTTTCTCCCCATTTACAGTCACACCTGCTTAGAGATTAAATTGTATTTTTAAGCTACATTAAAATGGCATTTTCTACAGGAATGCATTATGTTTCCAAAAAGCAATTGCAAATGCCTTTGTGAACTCAGCAGTATTTTGTGTTCTCCAGCCAGCGCTTGTGTTAGTGTCAATTAACCTGTAATTTCGCTTCCAAAAGAGGAAAAAAAATAAAAGAAGAAATATCACTCAGAGAAACATGCATTTACTTCCATTCAATGTGAAGTTTATTTTAAGTTTGTTGTGATAGTTTTGTCAACCTTTGCAAGCCCCTGAATCAGGCAGATAAAACTATAATGTAGTGTTTGATCTGAATGCAACCGTATAAAGTTGTCTCTTTCAGATGATTTGCAGTCTGGGAATACATAATTTTGTCTAAGCACTCCAGTGTCCCAGCTGCTGTAACACCTACACCAGTTTTGATCATCAGATTTGATTACATAATATATATTTTATATATATTTTATATATATATGTATATGTATATAAATCTTGTCATTTTTGTAATGGCAAAATAATTTTCCTCAGGAATCACTGATCATTATTTCTGTCAAATCTCCTCTACCATGTCAATGAATTTGTTTTCCTTTCAAGAAGTTAGAAACATCCTTGGAAATTACCAGGCTGTCCTTTCTCCTGTAATCTGAGTTGAGTGAAAAGAGTTGTAGTGCCTGAGTAGCTACTATATTTACTATGAGATCTCACAGAGAGAACCAAATACATTGTTTAATGTCTCCTAGAATCAAAAGAAACAGCAGGAGAACATCTGTTCTATAACTCTACACCTTGGGAAAAGGATTATAAAGCTATTCAATCTGGCTGGAGTAGTTTCAGTAATTATGAAAGGACAGTTTTGTGGGAACCAGGACATCCTTCTGACTGTCCTGGGAAGATTTATAAGTCACAAGAATTTAGACAGAATGATAATTAGTATGTCACAGGGTGAAAGAGTAGAATTTTGGGATTTTAGAATGTGAGATCAGGGGAAAAGATGGAGGAAATGGGGTGTGTCCCTGAGCTGCTTCTTCATCCTCTTGTTCTCCATCTTGTGCGGTGCTGTGGCACATTTTGGTTGGTCTAGAACAAAAGTACACCATACAACATAGTGGACAGATATTGGAGAATTGTTACAAATAAAGCACACGTAATTTTCAGTATAAATGATAGTGCCATCCCAAGGGCGAAGGTGGAGAGCACAGCCCAAGGAGAGAACACCACAACCTAGCCTGAGGAGAGAGCACAGTGAGGAGCTCAGCACAGCCTGGCCTGCAGAGAAGTTGTGGCAGGCCAGGGAACAAATGTAAGATAAGCAAAGAATAAACAAATTCCTGAACACGAGAAAACAGACAACTCGACCTCTTCTTCAGATGCAGGGCTGGGGGGAAACAGAAAGCCTTCACAGAGACAGAGACAAGTTCAGTCAGGTGGAAGCCAAGCTCACAGAGCTCTCAGAAACCCCAGGAAGGCCCAGACAAGAAAAACAAAACAGCAAGAAAGAAAACATATATTTTTATATTCTAAAAAACCTAACACAGTTTCAGTAATTATTCAGGGGAAAAAGAAAAAGAAAAGCCTCATTGATCTTAACTGCTCAGAGTATGCTAGATACACGACAATGCCAAACCCAAAATTCCACCAGCAAGGTAATCATATGTGTAGCTGGATTAATTTGACTGTTTAATAATTGGTTTTAAAAAAAAAATTATTGGTAGAAGTGATGATCTAATATTTTGAAAGATCCTTACTGGCACCAGAGTTGTTCTAAAAAAGATTTCACAGTCTCTCTTACATTCACAATCATAACAGTACTTTAGTCCTTACAATAGCTACTTTAGTGCATGCTGTACAGAGTTTATGTTGTCCTTTAAAATCTGGGAAATTACTTTCATTGACTTAAATAATAAGTATTTAAAACACATTAACAATACTGAACATGCAAAAACCCCCATATATAATGCTCTAACACCATCAGCAACAAAATCTGATCTTAATAAGAGACAAGAGACTAACATTCAGAAATACGGTACCAAAAAGATTAAAACAATTTGAAGGAACCACTATAAGACTTTGAATCAATGGAGCCTCTGAATATATCTCTCTAACTTACTTCCTGCTCAGTGTTTGTATTTGCAGTTTGGTAATTTGTAGTTACTGAAGTCATTCTATTCTTTATCTAATGGCAGATAAAGAATTTGGTAACTACTTAAAAATTATCAGAGCTTTAAAAGAAGTACAAGCAGCTGTCCAACTAATAAGAATACTAAGCCCAGAGCCGACCCAGCAAATTAATAAATTAATTAATAAATACAAGAATTGAATTATTTGGCAACTATCTTATTTACACATAGAAAGGAAAAACATTACAAATAGAAAGGCCCTGACCAATCAGGTAATATTTTGTTCTAGGCAGAAGATGGGAATAAATGTCTTCCAGAACATCTTTGCAATCTGAACATTTTATGACTTCCCATGTAAGCTCACATGAACAATTAGTATTGTAGTCTATATGTACATATACAAATTTTTAAAAAGAGAGAAAAAAACCGTGGTAGATCATTGCAATTTGACAATCTAATTACAAGATCAGGATACACCTCCCCTTCCCCAAAATCCTACTAATTACTTAATTTAAGAATGGAGTCAGAACTACGCAGAGGAAGTCTTTTTAACTTTAATTACTGAAGATACATCGCTTGCAAGAGGGTTTGCACTTCAGAGTAGTAATTGCCATTACAGCTAATTATAGAACTATTGGTTTAATGGCGATTATGTAGAATTATAGAATGGTTAAGGTTGAAAGGAACTTTAAAGATCATCTAGTTCTGCCCTCCTTGCCATGGACAGGGACAACTTCTGCTATATCAGGTTGCTCAGAGATCTATTCAACCCGGCCTTGAATATTTCTAGGGATGGGGTAGCCATAACTTCTTCAGGTAACATCTTCCAGTGTCTCACCACCCTCACAATAAAGAATATCTATTATCTAATATCTTCTTAATATCTAATCCAAACCTACTCTTTTTCAGTTTAAAGTTTTTACCCATTTTCTTACTAGATGGTCTTATAAAAAGTCCCACTCCAGCTTGCTTCTAGGCCCCCATAAGATACTAAAAGGCTGATATAATGTCTCCATGGAGTCTTCTCCAGGCTGAACAATCTCAACTATCTCAGTTTATCTTCTTCTTTAGTGTTTTTGATAGTCTGAGTTGTTAAACATGACAATGAATTTAACTCTATTTTTAAAGGATAGTTTAATGTTTACCACACGTTAAAAAATAATTCTCAGTGAACATCAGTGCTATGAGTATAGGAAATGTGAATTAGAAAAACCAAATGGGTTGGAATAGTTCCCAAATGCACTGAGAAAGCTTCTCTTGGCTGTGTTTTTTAGGAAGAACAAAGGCTAAAGATGCTAAATTGTTGAGTTCCATATCTTATTTTATGGTACTGAAGCACCACAGAATCTATCATAGAAAGCCAGATGACAACACAACATTTCCACAAGATTTCCATGTAATGCAATTGCACGGAGAAAAAAACCCTTAAAATAATGAAAAACATTTACTTAATTTTGGAGGAGTGACTCTACATTACTCTATATTATCTACAATACTCTATATTATCTAGATATACCTTAGATAGCAGCCTAGATGATGTTTACAATATGATTTACAATTTTACAATAACAATTTTACTAGAGCCAAATGACTCTAAGAAACATGGCTATTTCCTTCTGTATTTAAATACTAAAATAATTTAGGCCATAAATCTCTCTTACCAAGTCTGAAGCATTAAAGTCCTAACTGATCCTTTCTTTATATAACCAGGGTTACAAAAAATCCTAGTTTTCACAAACTACATTTCTCTGTCCTACAATTCTGTTATGAGGGGGGAAAGACGTTAAAAAGAAATAGGATTTTAGATAGCTCCCTGAAATACATGGGTAACATAAAATTTGGCAGAAAACTGTTTCTGTGATTAGGCTGAAGGACATATGGAACTCCCACACACATCCATTACAAATGAGGTACATCTATGAAGACTTCCAAAGTGTTCCAGATGCCTCAGACTGAATGCCCTTGTAGTTCACAAGAAGTTCAAGAAAGATTGAACAATATGTAGAAAGAATATAATGTATCTAAAGTATCTAAAGTCATCTTAGAGTGCTTTTTCAAACACCCTACACAAGGAGAGCTTATGTAGATAACAGACAAGGGGAATGTATCATCTCCAAATACAGCTGGTTAAAAGGAAACACCTGTACATGGAAACAAAAACTTGTGACTGATAGCTCTCTGCAACATCTTCAGGTTCAGAGGTTTATCTTCCTCAGGGCATCAGTAAGAACGCAGAACTAAAGGAAGCCCCCTTCCACCAGATTCTTTGGTGCTGAATGACCTCTGAACATCTCAGGGAGACAGAGATAACAGAGGCTCTTCCAAGTCAAAGAATAAAGGGCTAAAAACCTCATTGAACATAAAGGGAGTTAGGGAGCTGGTTAGGATCTAACAGTTCTTCACTATGCACTTCACTAGTGTTTCAAACATCACAGTTGGTTTCACATGCACAGATCGTTGTAAATTAAGTACTTCAGTTGTACTTCCTAATTTAAAAATGTGAGAGAAGAAAAAGTTAGAAAGATTAATGCCCTGACACCCAGCAGCTTGCAAAAGCATTTCTGAGGCTAGGTCTGTATGTCTAACTGAGAACAAAAAGCTGGACACCAAAAAGACTGAATCTCAGGAGGAGGAGTGCATGCCCACCAGTGGATTACCACCACGATAGACTGATCAGCATGGTTGGATCCACCGCTAGTGATAATTTTCTTTTTCTCTGTCCCTATCACTTTTCCTCTTCCCTTTTGTTAGAGCAAATGTATGTTGTTTTGATACTGTTGATTGCAAGTTTTGCTCAGTCTCAAATTAAAATTTCTCCAGTTGTTGCCAATAAATACTGTTATATTTGCAAAGACCACTGGATAAACATTTTTGTCCCTCCTGTTACTGCACAGAAAGAATTAAAGCAGCCTAACTTTTTCCCACTTGGTGGAATGTGACAAAAATTAACAAAATTTTTGCATTCTTGGAAAATCCTCAGTGCATAAAAATTCTGAGTAAAATCTCCCAAGAGCCATCATAGTAACTAAAACCCAAAAAACCCAAAAAAACCAACAAACCAACCAAACAAAAAAACAACCACAAAAAAACCAAACAATCCAGTAAGTTTCCAAAACCTATCACACAGGTCATATTTGACTTTTTATTTGGAATGTTAACTATGTTCTTAGAAAGTACTAACTGCCAGGTTCTACAGCATAAAACTGAAAGATAGAACCATTATATTTTGCAGCTTAATAAGAGCAGGAAAAGGGTCTAAATGAGAACTCGCAGAGAGCAATGAAGCTTTTTTCCATGTGCAGAGCCTATGCGGAACCTCATGAAGCAACAATATCTTTTAAATTATCTTTTTTCTTTGATTCCAAAAAATTACTATCCTTTCTCTGCAAAAAGGAAGGATTTTGTTTATTTGTATTCTATTTATTTTAAGAAAGTGCTGTCGATCCATTAAGCAGAGTAACTATGAAAGCACTGCACATTGTGGTACTTTACAACAAGTGGCTTCTATTGCTTTTTCATTTATGAATTACTCCAGAATAAAAAGACGTGACCTTGAGCTTTTGCCATCTGAATTAATTTGACACCAGCTTGAATTACCTTCTATCAATTGTCCTCTGCAGTATCTTCCCTGCTTAATCAAGTTTTTCTAGTATTTGAACCTTGATTATCTAATTTTCTGAATAACTGAAATCCTTGAGTCTCAATTGTACATGCTCTTTCCTGCCCTTTTCTTTATTGCCTCATTTCCTTAGTATCTCTATCATAATGATCTTCTAAGAACTGCACACTGTATTTCAAATGTTGTCATGATCACTGCTGTATTTTTCATTGCCAAAATCATTATCTTCTTTTATTTAGTTCTCAGGTAGCATTCTTATTTTATTTTAAAGTCAAAGATATTACTTCGGCTTTTTAAGGTTTCTTTTTCAGTGAGTCATGCTGAGTCATTTTTAGTCATGCTGAATGTAAACTTGACATTCCTCAAATGCTACCTCTCATTTGAGATGAGAAACTAACAAAGAAAGAATTTGTGGTAGTTTATGTTCCTGAGTTAGAAGACGTGTAGTGTAATTGCATGTCCTTGTTTTGTCTGGGAAAGAATCAATTTTCTTATTAGCAGCTGGTACAGTGCTTTGCTTTAGATTCAATATGTGAATAATGTTGATAATGCTGATGTTTTGGTGGTTATTATGTAGTGCTTACTCTAAATCAAGAACTTCTCAGCATCTTCCTCTGCCAGTGAGGAGCTGCACAAGAAGCTGGGAAAGGACATGGCCAGGACAACTGACCTGATGTGTTTAAAGGGATATTCCATACCATAGAAGTAGAAAATGGTACTTTGTTTCCAGCTAGTGTTTAAGTCCAGCAGGATATAACATTTCAAATTTTCTAAATTTCTAGCTTTCCAGATTTCTGTCAGCATAGCAAGCGGTTTGTGCAAGTGCGGATATATTCACACGTAGGATTACTGAAATCCCTAAAGCTGATCCTCTTGATTCTAACTTCCACTGCCTGGGGTTCATACTGTATTTTTGACTATGCAGTGCAATATCCCAACAACAGAAAATCTGCTGGAGAGTGTTCTAGTTTGACCAGCCCAGGGAAGTGAGCTGGCTAGTTTTGAAATTAGCATTTTATTGGACCAATGGCCTTTTCTAGTCCTTATTCCCTTTGGCAGCAGCCCGGGCAGGTCTCTCTGCTCCCGGCTGTCAGAGCACACACCTCTGCCCTCTCTGCCCTGGGCTGAGTGGGGGCAGGGGGAGGCCACGGGGGCCAGGCAGGCTCAGCTGATTTGGGAACATCTGCCAGCATGGAATTTGCTCTGCCGCTGGNCACAACTGTGAACATGAGAAGAATTTCATGAACACAAAAGATCCAAGCGGTTGCTGTTCATGAAGACTAGATCTACAAGAGAACTGTTTTCTTGTAGAAAAATTTACCATAGTAAACAAGAGGTGCTTCCCTCCCTAAATGAACTGAAAAAGACTGTTTTAGAAGTAAAAACTGACTAAAATTTCTGAGTGTTATTTTCTTTACATTATCTGATGGGAGAAAAAGTAAGGGTGGGGAGGGAGGAAGAGTGTTTTTAAAGGTTCCATCCTCATTCTTGTTCTTTTCATTTCTTTTAATATTAGTTAATAAAGTCTTATTATTTTTAAGCTCAAGCCTGCTTTGCTGTTAATTAAAAACTTTGAAATTGGCAAAAATCAAACCAGAACAAAAATTAGTGTTTCTGCCCAGTTTTCGAATTGAAACCACAACAGAGAGCTATTGTAAAGAAGTGCAATAAAAGTGCAAACATTGGTATATGGAAAATGAACAGGAATGTCCACACATGGAAAAAACAGAAAGAACATACTGGAGAGGACGATCCATAAGTGTGACTTGTATTGATGGCATCTAGATGAACAAATGATGAACAAATGTCCCAGAATGTGGGAATTAGTAAAAGTAAGGGGCTTTGGGAAAGCTGGACAAGAAGGCCTTAGAAACAGAATAAAATAGACAACTTAGAATTGAGCTACAGCTGTAAGTTTCGACAGTAGAAAAATTACTTTATAAATAGTGAACAAGGATATGAAACTCTAGCTAGTGTTTTGGGCTTGGCTAATACAAAATTTAGGATGGCAGAAAAATATATCTAGCAAGATATTAAAAAGTTTTAAGCTTAATAATGAAGTTCTTACAATATTAAGTTAATAATGAAGTGTATTGTAACTAGAATGCATATAAGCAAGCATTGTGTAGGAATAAGCAAGCATCGTTCTAAGCAGGTGTATGTATGCTTTCAGTAATTGGCTAAAAGAACTGTCTGTAAGCTTTGGCTTTATGCTACTGTCTGAAGAGCTTTTAAAATGATCTGTTAACAGAGAAATTTCCAGCTGCTGCTGGGGAGTGCTTTTGTCATCTTCCTATTGTCTCAATCATGTAATGAGACTGATGCTTCAATAAAAAAGCTCAAGAGGCATCTACCCACTCTCTGCCCTGTTCATGCCTGTATATAGAAAAGTAATTGCCGACTCACCAGAACACCTTGAAAAAACAAGGTTAGGAAATGTAAGACAAATTAAAACCAGGAAAAGCCAACATTCACATTAAACAAAAGATTAAACTGTAAGAGATGCCAAAATGAAGCTATTGAACAGAGTAGGGGACATAAGACACCCAAACAGAGCAAAAAAGCATGATGGGTTCTGATGAATCAGACATACAAAGAAAAGACTGCAGTAATTTCCAGCTTGTAGGTGGCAATAAAAGGCAAACCAAAAACCAGTGCACAGTGCCTTGCCTCTTAGCTCCCTGTCCTTCCTGGGAAAATATCTTGCCTTTTCTTCCCACAACTCGTTCCAGCTTCAATTTCTGTTTTGTTGGAGCAGTGGGAGCTGCTACAGCACCTGATAGGCTTGGGTATATTACCCCCAACTTGGTACCCTTGCATATTATACTTCTGTTTGACTACCCTGCATGCAAGAAGTCTTTAATTTAACCTCACTCAGATTTTTCTAAAATATCTCCTTCTATCAATATACAACGACATCTCCAAACTCAAAGTAACTGTCAGTTAAAAGTGTCAGTGCATTGATAAATTCAATGCAGTGCTGAATGAACTAAACAAAAAATAAATACTTAGAAGACACCTGTACCAGTTGTGAGGATAACACAGAGATGAATCAGCCGAAGTGTCTAGAACAAAATCCTCTCCTTTTAGGGATCCCCTTTGTGATTCTTTTTGTGTGCTCCCTGCTTCTCCATTCCAAGTTCTTCTCTCTCTCCCCAGATCTAATATTAATTTTGCAATTCTTGTAAAGAAGATATCATCACTGCTTTCTGGGAACACTTTAAAGGGCTTTCTTCCCATGTTTTCTTATTTGCTTATTGTCTAAGAAATTCAGCATATTGTGTGCTTTCTGCTTTGATGACCTTTAAATCTTTCCTTGATTATAGAATTTGCACATGTCTAGCAGCTCCTTCACAGTCTGACAATGTGCAATAGATATCTGAATAATTAGCTATGAAGTCTAAAACCTTCTCAAAAAAAAAAACAATGGCCTGAATAAGCAGCATTTGAGTAAATGCACATCCAAAACTGATTATGGATTAGGGTGATCAGCAAGCAATATCCATCAGATCAGGTATTAAACTTTTTAAACCCATGCCTGTTTTTGACTGAATTAAAATAGTTAATTTTACACAGTGCATGTCTCCTCAAACAGCACTGTAAGGCAAGGATATAATGCCCTTTCCTAGTAATCTAATTGTTTTGGTGTATCTTGTATCCATCTCGAAAAATATCAAAACAACCATCTTTAATATCTCTACATGGTTCTATACAGAGGGCATGTAAAGGACATGTCCTGAGAAGAAAAAAGCAATATACAAGCACTGTTTTGGATATATAAGAAGATTTTTTCACCTCCTTTTTTTTTTTTTTCTTCTCCCCAGAGAAACAAAAATTACCTAGAAACAAACTCATAAAATTCAGCAAAACTATATAGAATTTCATTTTTACTGAAGAGTATTTCCACATCAGTTCCTTACTGTCATCCTTCACAAGATTTCGCATCAGACTGGAAAGTCAGACAGAATAACTATGAATTTTACATTAGCCCAGTACCTTCTAGGACTACACTTTATCAGAGCCAAATCTGATCAGAAAGTTGCATTCTTTACTAAGAATGAGTCCCAATCTTGTTTTTTCACTTTTTCACTGTGGACTCACATATAGATTAGACAGTCCAAATTGTGTGGATGCATGAGGAAAGATTGTAGGCCTGTTACTGCTATTTCTGTTCCCTATCACTAGACATAAAAGCAGTACTTACTATATTTCCCTCTTTCTCTGGCATGAATACCTATGAATACCTTACACTATTGATAGACAATATCAAGGGGTTGGGGAAAAATCACATATTGCATGATCTTTTAATGGCAGTTCCATTTTCATAGAAATGCACCCCTCCAGATATTTACAGATTAAATGGTGGCAGGTCACACTGTGACTGACATATAACACTTGGAACAATTACCTATATGGCACTGAGTTGCATAAATAAAATGATCCTATAATCTCTGTCAGCAAGACATATTCCTAAATGAAGTGTTAAAAAGGGCATTTCCCATTCTTCATCTCTTCTTGTACTGGATTCACTTGTGCTTTTTCTCAGGACTTGCAGGAGAGCACCCTATGATTAACTGGGCTGTAAAAAGCTGAGTTACTCCTCAATTCCCTTCTATTGGATTTCTGGAGGATAGGTTCGATGATCTTTGCAGGGATGTACTAAAGGACTGTTATCTGCACCACAGTGGTTTAAGATCCAATTTCCCTGCAAAGCATGGTGGTATCAGACAACAGCAAAAGTTGAACTCATATGTTTGCCCTCAGTCCAAGATAAGCAAGCATGAAGGCAATAATACATTTAGATGAGATTTTTCATGAGTTGACTCATTTAAAAGCTCAGCTAAACTTTGCAGAGAAAAAATGTCTGGCAGCTGAAGGCATTTATGTGATTCAGGATAGAACATAAGGGCATGAGTATCACATTAAATTATTAGCAGAGATTTCAGTAGGAAACATACTTTAGGATATGCTGCATCTTGAACACTTTACTGCCTACCTTTCAAAATACATTTTAGATGCAGTAAATAACTAAAGGGAGAGAGTGCTCAATTCGAATAGCCTTTTAAAACAAAAGGAACAAAAGGAATTTATATCAATAAACTTGAACCAGATCTTTAAGAAAGAAAGAAAGAAAACACAAAAATATACCACCAACAAAAATCCAAAGCAGATTTACAAGAAACTCCACACATATTCTATAAAATTGTTCGATACATGGAAAAAGAATCACTGTTAATTAGAATGCAAAATACATAATATGTCAGTTATTGCTATTGTGCTTAGGTTGTACTAATTTTCAACAATTTAATGATTTATAAATAAAGCTGAGGTATATTTGTGGGATTTTAGACTGTATGTAATTTTTACTTAATTTGGTTTTCTTATAATTTTCATAGTCACTAAGAAAAATAGAACTAGGATTCCAAACCAGATGTCAATATTCAAACCTGAACACTTATTGGTTTGACCACCGAATCTGGAAAAAAAAAACTCACTTCCGTTTCAAACTACCACAAAAGCACATTAATTTTAATACTTATATTCCTTTGAAATGTGAAATTTTTATGGGTTTGTTTTCATCTTCAATTGGAATAAAATGTCAAAATATTTAAAACTGGTAATTTAAATTAATTTTAGAAGACAGAAGCATCCTCATTTCTTTCACAAACATTTGTACATTCTATATAATTTTATTTCTGCAGTTAGATTTTTTTTTTTCATTTTGAATTGCATTAATGCTAAGTCTAAGTAGTGGTTTACACAAGACTTAGTTCATCTATTTTCGCATGCATAAGACAAAACAACATTATTTTATTGAATATATAAATTCTGTACTTTTAATATACCCCAAAAGTCTACCATGACTACATAGCATCACTAATTTACCAAAATATTTTTAATTTATTTGCAAAAGATTTATGAGACTGAGAGCTCCTTGAGTTGTCCAGTGAAGATAATACACTCCCATTGACAGCAATGGTCTTTGGATGACATTCTGTTGTTCTCACCAGTGATTTGGAGAGAACACGAATTCTCAGATGTCTTTCTGATATCTCCCCCATATAGAAGAAACTGCTTCAGATCATCTCATGAATTATAGCAGTTCCAATAATAAGTGCTGGCTATGCTTCAAAAGGCAAAATTTTGGAAAACAATCTGTCTCTCACAAAGTGCTTAAATTCAGTTTTCAGTAGCCTTTGCCAAACAATCTATTTTGCATAAATTGAACTGAAGTTCTCCAAGGAGATTTTCTGTTCACGTTCCCTAGAGATTTCATAGTTGCCAGCTCAGTCCATGTCAAATTTACAGATAAGGGTATGACAGTCAAGAATGAACCTAGCTAGTCTCAGAAATATGTAAGGGGGGAAAAAACAGTTTAAAGTTCCTTGTGATAATTCAGCCTCAGAATTATGAAAATTCAGCACAGGGATGTGAAAGAAGAACAATTCAATCTTAAATCCTTGTGAATTCTCTTTTACCATTGAAAATTCTCTGATCTTCTTATCCCTTAGTAAATTGCTTTTCTCTGTCCTTTCATTTCTCTGCATCTTTAGTAGAAATAAAACCTTTCCTCCACTGCATCTTGCTCTGCTTTATTCTCTTTCAGTCTTTCGCTATATATTGCATGGTTTCACCCAGGAGTAAAATTTTCATCCCTGTATACATCCATCAAACTCTTTGCTGACAGGAAAAATGTATTAATTTCTTATGAATAAATAGCTAATCCTTGAATTACACTTAAAGCATAGATAACTGTGAGGTTCTGGTGCCAAGTGTCTCCCTTCTGCAATCATTTATGCAGAGTGACACTGAATTTCCTCAGAAAAGGCACATGGTGTTTCTTTGTGCAGCTCATTTAGATAACATTACCACAGGTTCAAAGACATTTTTATGCTTTGTTCCTGTTGGAACCAGTCCACACATGGAGCAGAGTGATATAAGAAGTTATAGGCAGCTTACACTCTCTCCCAGTCTATGTATCTATCCAAAAGCTTTAAAGAGTGCAAGGCTGATCCTTCTTCAATCCTCTGGAAAGCAGACTCTCCTAAAATAAAATACAAATCACTAAAACTGTACCTTAGATGCACTTTGCACTGGGCTTGTAAACTGATCAGTCACAATCACTTTTTGTGTCAACTTCCCTATGTTTGCTATATATAACGTCTCTTGAAAAAATCTGTAAATTGCTATTATAGCTCCATGCCAGCACCATATAACTACTTATAACTGGACAGGTGTGCTATGAAACTACTGAAAACAATACTATTGTCAATTCTTGACACTGACAAAATATATTCTTTAAATTGATTTTTAAAGTGCTATCCAAATGCAAGCTCTAAAACAGCAAATGGTTCTGTGCAGAAAAAAACCTGATTTCTACAAACAAAGTCAGAACCCTGTAGTTACGGAAGCTGGGAAAAATCAGGCACCCTACATATCTCTGATTACATTTTCGCACACCATCCTGTTACTTTTATGCACGAGGGGTGCATTATCATAAACAAGCGCTTCCAGTGATGAAAGTTTTGTTACCTTTTGATTAGAGGGATAGACCACCCCTCCTATGATGAAAGGCTTAAAAGACTGGGTTTGTTCAGAGAAAAGAGAAGGCATAGGGGTGACCTACTTATGGCCTTTCAGTTCCAGAAGGGAACTTGCAAGATTTAGAGAGACTGTTTACAAGGTCATGTAGTGACAGCCCAAATGGGAATGGTTTCAAATGGAAAGAGTAGGTTTTTATTAGATGGATAATTTTTTTTACTGTGAGGGTGGTGGGGCACTGGAACAGGTTTCCCATGGAAGTTATGAACCTCCTATCCATCCCTGGAAGTGTTCAAGGCTAGGTTGCATGGAGCTCTGAGCCACCTGGTTTAGTGGAAGGTGTCCCCATCCATGGGAGGGGGGTTGAAAAAGGGTAACCTTTAAGGTGCCTTCCAATCCAGACCCCTCTATGATTCTACGAACTATAACAACTTTTAGTCAATGCTGCAGTCACGATGATGCATAGCAAAATAGACATATGCATGGCTAGGCTTTCCTGCTGTTAGCACTTGAGATTGACCAAGGGAAAATGAATTTCACCTGTGAAGCCAGGTAGCTGTCATTTGTTTGGGTCATCAGCTCAGACACACTGCCATAAGAATCCTGCAAATCAGTAGACACCACATGATAATTGTTAATAATAGGACACGGACTCTGTGCAGGCTAACTCCTGCCTTTTGGCACTGAGCCTTGGCTGGACACAGTGGTACTCAGCCTGCCCTTTCACTGTTAAACATCACTTAAATGTTGACAGCAGCAGCTCTTCTAAAGCATTGGCAGAGGATATAAAAAATTGTCCTGCGGGTGGGTGGCCATTGGTTTGTCAGTCTTGCCTTACACACACACACAGTGCAGTTAATGCTATGTATGCACCTCAGGTCCGTGTCTCAGCTAAATTTAAACCAGGTATGATGCCATTGTCAGTGTGGCTGCAGTGACAGCAGAGCCTGAAACAATTCACCAGCAACACCACCAGAAGCTTTGTGCTGCCATGCCCAAGCTGTCAGCAGTTGGAGGAGGGTTCAAATATAGCTTCTCTTCAGCCTATACATTATCTACAAGTCTAGTCAGTTCAGAGACAAGAAGAAAGAGGTACTCGGAATCTATTTATGGTGTGTAAAGGTTTTGCCTAAGGATAGGGATCTGCAGTGAACCTGCAATAAAACGCACATTGATTTAGCAATTTACTGCAGGTCAGATGTAGGTCACTGGTGGGATGAGGGAGAAGTTTCTGACCTTCTGATTTGACAACACTAAGACCATCTGTAGCTGGAGAATTGAGGTTGTGACAGTTCAGCTATCTTATCTGCATATTTAGAGAAATAAAAGGCTAGTTATTAAAATGTTAAATATATTACTATTTACTTAGCTATTCCATATGCATGACTAAAAGCATTATTCTTTGATACATATAATGGGTTTAATTAGGATAACCTAATTTCATCCAGACAGTTATAAAGGATCTTTTGAGACCAATGGAAGAATTTAAGTAGCTTCAGCTTCTTAATTCAAGTAGTTTGAGCTACTTAAATTGGCTTTGCTTGTATCTTTGACAAAGTTATTGTAGATATTTACTTCTTATGAAAACATAAATTAATCCAAATCAGTATCTGGTTACCAAATTAATAAGGTTTTTTTTCATCTCTATAAACATGAAATACAGAAATATTTCAGAGTTCAGATAGTTTTCAAGAGAAGTGACCTAAGCCCCGCCACATCCAAAACAGTACTCCTGGAACTTGAAACCTAGGATATGGAGGCTCATACTTTTGTGCTAGTACAGTACTTCAGTGGTGTTAATGCAAATTCACAGTAATTTAAATAAATTAAACATGAGATCAAAATCCAGTTATCGGATACACCAGAGATTTTTTCTTGATTTTCAGTTAGTAATCTTCTTACTGATTAAGAAGCATCATAATTATACTTGTTCACAGCAATCAAGCAGTACTAGTCACCAATATTATTTTTAACACTGTAACTTAAATACAAATTGTTTTCACAGAGTATTCAGAACTGGAACAATAATGGTTAACTTCAAAATATGTTATTTAGTTCCATTATTTGATGAATGCATAACAGTTTCTTGGGCAAGTTTTCTGGCATGCAACTAAAAAGCCAGACTTCTAACTACCACAAATATGACTTTGAGGGTTATTTTAAATTAGATATCATATAGGTAGATCCTACTGCTGATGGAAAAGAGTAGAGGGAAAAATAAATTAGGTCTAATGATCTAAAATTATCTAAATTATCTAAAATATCTTTTTATTAAAGGAAAAAAAAAATAAATCCCCACAGCAAAACAAACCAACCAAAAAAACCTGTCCCAATAAAAACGTGGAAGCATCTACATGGAAAATCAATGGCTATCCACTAGGGAGACCAAAGATTAAACTTTGAATGACAAAACAGGGATCACCTCAGCTAATATCCGATGTCTACAAGTAGGCATATCTAACTCTCCTAGTCATTCTAAATTCCTTTTGTAGTCAGTGGAAGATAACAAGCTTGTGTATGTAATTTTCTTTTTTCCACTTGTACTCTTCTTCAATGAAATTTCTCTGAAGGGATATTTTACTTCCCTGTTAATTCCAGCATAGCAGTCTCTAATTAAATTAGTAGCTCTTGGGCAACAAGGACTTAAATTGTCAGCATTAAGTTTAAAGTTGTCATGCATCCTGTATGAAGTGTTACACTTCATGCAGAATTTCACATTAAATAAAAAATACGAAGGGAAAAGAAGATATCTGGGTTCACAAAAGCGACAGAACTGAGGTGAATAGATGTACGTCTTGGTAATTTAGCCAAATGCAATTATTCAAAGACCTTTCTAACTTATTATGCAAACAACATAGTGCTGAAATATGAACAGCCCTTCTGAACAGCCTCCCCATCAAATGGAGGAGGGAGACATATATTATATCCTGAATTTTATTACAGTTGAACAAATATTTATATCCTGAAGGAAATTACTGCATTTCAGAATTCCTTATTCTCTAATAAGGGTGAAAAGTCAAAGTAGCCTCAAAGGTCTATGGTTGTGTTTACATTCTGAACTATACTTTGAATTAAGAGTTTCCTAGGAAAACACTGTGAATAGAAAAAATTGCTTTTGACCTTTTAAGTTAAAAAGTATGACACATTTAAAGTGGATTTTTTTTCATACACAAGACCTGTTTTTCATAAATTTATTCAGAAATAAATTTGAGGCACTTTTGTGAGTTTTTGCTCTAAGCAATTTTTTTGTTCTAAATACAAATATTTTTTAAATGTGATTGCAGAAAACTAATGTTAAAAATTAAAAAGGCAGAAATTATTTGCTACCAACTTTTAATGATTTACTATAACAATTGAGCATTATTTCCATTATCTCAAAGGATAAGAATTGCTCTCTTCTTTCATTCAAAAGTGGCATTTTTGTGTTTTACTAGTTTCATGACACTCTTGCAAAACGGGTATTAGACCTAGACAGTATTCCTGTGAGTCTAAATCAAGTAGAAGTTCTCCACTTTTTGAAAAAGTGACTGTTCCATGAGCAGCAGTATTCCTCCAGATAATAGCTTGGCTCATCTCTGCCCTGAGTGTCAAGTTGACCCTACTGAAGTGATACAGCTGGCAACTGATTTATTTGGAACATATAAAATCTCTGATTTCACTGCTTTCTACTAATCAGTCCTGTATATTTTGCACTGATACAGTAGTCAGCATGTTTTACTGTTTTCTGCCACATCAGGCACATGGAGTTGTTTTTTTGATTTTTCCATTAGCTACTAATAGATCTGAAAGCATTCCTAATTATTTTCATTACCACCAAATTTAGACAGTTATTTAGCTTTACTGAATTTGCAATTTTTTTAAAGTCACTTTGGCAGAGCTTGTACTAAGTTTATCTGGTCACAAAGTTTCCTATATTCATTGCCTTGACACACATGTTCACAAATTAAAATGCAGGAATTAGTTAAAAGTTTGTAATGTACTTAAAAAATTATAAGGATAACCCAATAGTATTTTATACCTTAATCCACTTGGAGAAAAAAATTAATAAGAAACTAAACAGCACTTGGGTTGCATATTTCTTCCGTTTTATGAGAGACTTGACATGATCCTTAAATTTGGATACATTTACTAGGTCAAGGCAGGTAAGGACAATGACTATTTAGTGTGTGATTTAACCTGTGAAGAGGTAGAATAGATGTAATTGCAAAGTGAAAATTATCCATTTACTTTCCCAATAATCTGCCCAATTAATCAGCCACAGAAGGTCATTTAGTATTAGACAGATAGTGCTAGACTTCATGTAAATGTTCTGTAGCATTCATTCATTTTGTGTTAGCAGACCCACTGTAGTAACCCAGAATGCATTAACTCAGTGGCAGAGAAAAGAGCTTTATGGACCTGACCAACAGAGTTGATTTCAAGTACTATAAATGGGAGACTAAGACTTCTGCAGTTAATATCATATTATCCTAGAACATGCAGTTTTCACCATTTCTTTATTTTCTGTTTTTCATGACATTGCTAAAAAAGTCATAAGACGATCACCTTAATAAAAAAAATTAAAAAATGAATTCAACTTCCAAAATGATAACCAAACAACCCACTAAAGAATCATAAAATTCCCAATCAAGAATAGTTTTTAAAAAATTCCCACTCTTTTTCTGGCTCAGTCAGATTGCAGACTATCCTATTTACAGGTTTTTTTGAGTATTGGGGGTATTTTTGAGTTCAAAACCTAGTTGGGCTTTTTTATTTGGAAAAACTTTCCAATGCCAAGCTACAAGTTAGGCCATCTGGATATGTATTGTAAGGAATTCAGACCTCTAAGTCAGACTTTGCTCAGTTTATTGCTCTCTGTAGAATATAGTTATGTGAACATAAAAGTTTCTTTCATGGAGGATTCTTACTTCAAGCAAGGGTGAACTGATTACAGCCCATATTCCTACTGGAAAGAACACCTGTACCTGCACCAGAAAGAATATATTTTTTCCTCTGTATTAACCTTATTAATATTATTAATATGTTTATAAAACCTAATTTGAGCATTTTAAACCTGAAATATGGTACCTCCATAAATACACAACAATCTAAATACACAAGAATTGTTATGACTTTAAAAATCTAAAATTACTTCGTATTTATCACAAAACTTTTAGGGTATCTATTGAGAACTTTCTTCAAAATCACTTTCAGATATTTAGAAACAGAATAGTAGTCAAATGGAAAATTACATGTTAAAAAAAATTCTCAGGATATAACATCATTCAGTTTTTGTAATTTAATTTAATAATGAATCATTTTCCATTCAACAGTATTGTCTAAAGGTATTTCCCATATACTGGAGAAGAGTTATTACTTGCAGAGATAATTTATGGAATCATCAGAGTTAACCTTTTTTCAGTAATAAAGACACACTTGAAAAACTAAACGGTTGTGTGGGTTGGTAAAAGCTTTGCACATGTTGTCTTTGTGACAAAGCTGAAGCCTTGAAACAGCTTTGAAGTAGAAGTTTGGCAGTGCTTCAAAGCTGAGAGATGGCACAGCATAAAGGACTGTTCCCACTTTTCCTTACATTGGAAATAGAAAGACTAAGGCAGAAAGACGCATTAAATGGAGGAAAGATTAAAACCGTTTTTTCCCAAATGGGTTAAATATAAAAAAAATAAAATACTTGAGTTTTCTTGGTTTAAACACACAAAAAAAAGAGGTAGAACATGTCTGAAAAGACTTTTGAAAGAAGAGTACAGTTGACTGAATGGTCCAAGTTTCAATCTAAGAATTGTATAAATCATTTTGAAATAAATTGCTGGGTTTTTTGAAGAAAGATTTCCTCGTATTTATATACTATTTATTCTTTTTCAGAAAAATTTAACTTTGATTTTTCTCAATGGATCTCTTCTAAAGAAATTAAACAATTAACACTTCCTCCATTAGCCTGTTCTTCATTAAGGGGCATTCAAATTTGCCTTAATGATAGAAAAAGAAGCAATTAAGTGAAAAAAGGAAGAAAGCCCTTCCAGATGTACTGTCAGAAATGAAAACAATTCCAAAGAGACCCACACATATTGTAAATAAATGATAAGGAATTTTTTAAATAGGTAAAACAAACACCTGTCAAATAGTTTATGTACAGCTGCTCAAATTTTTGTGCAGAGAAATGTACTAGATTACTTATCTAACAGTTAAAATTTGGTTCTTTTGGGGATAGATTTTGCACATATACTTAGGTTAGATTGTTTTCAATGCTCAAAGAATACACACATTAAGAATTACTGCAGAAATCTGATCTATGTTTCAAAACTTCTAAGGCATGGATTTTTTTTTTTATTGAGGGCCAATAGAAAGCTTACAGAAAACAGACAAAATAATATGCACACAGAAGAATTGCAATAGCCCAAAAGCGTGGGAAGCTGGAGGGATGTGACCTGCATACCACACAGTCTAGGGAGGAATAAATTTCATTCATCAAGGCAGGAGATGATATGGATGCAATCACAGCCTTCAGGGTAGGGAGGTAAAAGTCTCACCCTAAGCTGTGGTCATTCAGGGCCATATTTACAGCCTCTGTGGAACAAGATGCTATTCTGAAGCAAGGGAAAATGATAGTCAAATAAAGAGTCATTCTACCCAAAGCAGAGTGGGAATATGACAAAATTACAGGTTTCCTTTCCATGCCTTACTAGGTGTGCAGCTCTATTACAACTTGCCTAATAGTACTGCACTAAAACATCACTCTCATTAACGATACGAGTGGCTGTGTCCTCAAAGCACTGCTCCTAAGACTGGCTAGGGCTTCTGCTCATAATAATCCAAAGCCCTCAGGTCAAAACATCATCCAAATATCTGTACCCGAAGTAAAATATATATTTTCAGTTATTAAGTTTTTTAAAAGCAGCTTATCTTTTAGAGCTTGTCGGCATCACAGAAAACCTAATCGTCTGCTGGTATCTTTACAGAAAAAGTTCTTAATTTAAAAAAAACCAAACAAATCAAACATGTTGATGACAAGATTTTACTAATCAAATGACACAAACAGAAAAATAAATAACATTAATGGCAATAACAAAGCTGGGCAAAATGCCACAACACTGTTAGGGGATATAAACTCATCTTTCTGCAATAGCTGAGATAAGGGAAACCACCCCAAACCAACAGAAATTCCAAATTATTTTGTTTTAACTGATATTGTCTAAGCAAATATAAATTTAATCCTAAAAATTCAATGATCTTCTGTTACTACCTAATAAAATACACTCCCTTCTCTCCAAAGCAAGCTGTACTATTAGAGTCTCTTACTAATTACCCAGGACTTCATAGCATGCTGTTATTTCTTCACAGCCTTGGCTTCAGGAGCTGGCATATTAACTACAGTCCACACAAAGAACACCCAGAAATCAATTTATACACCATCTTTTCACCTCTCTTGATTTCAAGGAATAGCTGCTTTTCTCTCCTACTTCTCAGTAATCATAAAACCCAATAGGTTTCTGCCAATAGTGTTTACAAAATCCATCAAAACTTCAAAACAGAGCAGATGCAACATTTTTTTTTACTTACTGACAACCATAAAAATACTAAGCAAAGGTCTCACAAGCTCAGCTGCTTGTTGTGTCTGCTAATCATCAGATCATCAGTTTTTTTAAAATTCAATAATTATCTACTAAATTAAATTTAGTAAAATAAATTTACTGATTGTTTACTAAGTCACTAATTATACCATGAATTTCATATTATGAAGGAAGCTGAACAATGTCTCACTATACAAGACCAATGAAGACATTAATCAGTATCTCTCCTGCTACAGAAAGTTTCTATTATAATACTGTTTAAAGGAACTAGTTGTATCTACAACCAACATAATTTTAGAGGCTATATTACTACAAAATATTTCCATGTCTTACATAAAGAATGCAAACAGCGACTGAATACTTGTCTGAAATCAGTGCATTTCCTGAATAGGTCTGAGGGAGAATACAACTGTATTTCTTTGCAAGTAGAAGATTATTGGAAACTTGATAGAAAACTAGTAATTTCTTTTGCAGATTTTGGGAGGAAAAGAAGAAAAGAAGCAATCTTTCATTGAAACAAATGCATTAATATTCTGTATTATTTATTCCCCTCGTAGGGATTTTTTACATTATTTCTATGCTTTCTCCTCCGTCCTCCACATCAGCAAAGTATATTTAAAAAACAGACTAACCAAGAGGACTATGTACTAACTTTTTCTGACAGGATTGGAATGATCTCTCCCTGTACAAATTAGGAGGATCCTTGTGTGTTCTCTTACAGCATGTACTAAAACTTGGTCTCTGAATTAACACTACAATCCACCCACTATTAGAAGTATCACACTTTTTTTTTTTCACATTATGATCTCCTCTGCAGTCAAGGACTAATGTGTTTAGCTTGTCAAAACGTCAAAAATTTACTGTTATAATCTAATATGTTATATAATTTGTAAAAAATATTTTTGCATTAAGAAAATGTTGCCAAAAGAAAGCAATATATGAGCCCATTAGTACCTGAAGGGCATTATTAGCTACATCCCCAAAAATTCTCACTGAAAAACTGAAAATTTTCAGGCAACAAATAGTATCATGCAATGATGAAACAACTGCATATTGGGCTGTATCAGCACAAGTGTTGCCACCATTTAACATTTTTTTGCACCACTGGACCACATCAGGAGCATTATGTCATTTTGGGCTCCAAGGTACTACAAAAAAAAATTGGAAAAATGGAGTGACTGCAACAGAGGGATAGCAATGTGGTAAAGGGGGACTAGAGGACATGAGGCAAGGTGGTGGGAGCTGGCTTTCTTCAGTCAAGAAAAGAACAAGGGAAGATCTCATCAGTGTCTTCAAAAAGGTCATTCAGTGTGGTGGTTCCTTCATCCTTAAACACTAAACTTTGATGGCAATACACTAATATTTCACTTTGAGTAGAGGTTAATACAAGATGACCCTGAGAGATCAGATCACCTATAAAGAATTTGTGCGGGTATGGAAAGTAACAGTGACTCTGTATTTCTGTTGATCCACTTACACACAGAAGGCATTTCCAAATTAATTTTGTTCAGAACAGAGCTGGTATATCTCTTACATTTACTTAAGAGATTCTACATAAAATTTCCATGTTAAGTAAAACTAAAACTAAAACTAAAAATTACATTTTTCAGTCAAAAGTAACGAATGTACTTCTCTCGTATGAGAGAAGAAATTATATATTTTGTCTAGGAAAACATAAGAAAGGATTGCTACAGTTCTCAAGGAGATACTTTCTCCATCACCAGCCAATGAGGGAAAAATTTCAGCAAAACTCTTCATGCACTCTTTTTTCCAATTACTGCATGTTTTCACAATATTCTACTTAAATTCATTTACCTTCTCATCTAAACTATTCTTAATGCCATTTCTTTGTACAGAACTACCATAGTGCTTTTTTGGTTATTTTATTTCTTTGTTATGGGAGAATGAGGTAAATAATCATCTCTTTCACAGGGAGCTTTTTTACCACCTCCTTGTTCCTGTTTGACTGATTCAAATGGATATGCCAATACCCAGCAAAGATCAGTTCTACTTTCAAAGTCTCATGATCATTTTTTCTCACAGTTTATGTCATCTTTACACCTTCCTTTCACATGATGTCACCAATTTTTTCTTTTGTGAAAATAATTCTTTCTAATGTTTTATTTGGAAAGACAGTGACTGAGCCACTACTACTCTACCCTATGAGTAGATAAAAAGGGATGTTACAGGGGATATATCTCCTTACATCACCCAAAGATACCCCTCAGTACCACACGAATCTCATCTACAAAGAGCCACTTTACTAAGAGAAGAAAAGAGGTGTCAATATACTCCTTCACAAGCTATCATATTTTTCTATTTTCAACTACAGATGATACTTCTATGCATGTGACTGGATAGGAAAAGCTAAGAGCTAAATAGATGATTAATCTTTGCAACTGAACTGAACAAACTACTCGTTTACTTCCCCTGCTCCCAAAAAACATATGTATTAATGTACATATGCATTATTTTCCTCCTTGTAAAAGTAAGTGTAGCTTAAATAGATGCTAAATCTGATTCCATAATCCCTGGCAGCAAAAGAATTCTTTACATTATTATAAACACAATTTTAACGAAGTGTACTGCATACAAATAGCACTTAAAAGGGTAACCACTGAGACACTGATTTGTATCTTCCAAAACCCTTCATTACCTTTTGTTACTTTCAGAATGCATCAGAATTATTCCCTTTCTATCTCTTACGGTACTACTAACAAAACAAGTACGAACACATAAAATATGGTATTAACATCTTCTTCTAGTTGATTGAAAATATACAGACCAAATGAAATATAAAGCCAATGGGATATCAAAAACTGATCAATGGATCAACATCAAAAAAAATCTCTTCATATGCTGACACATTTCATTGTATGAACAAGCACGTTTTATTTTTCTTTCAATTAATGACATTGATCACTTTTTAATTGAAGGCATATAATGGAACAAATGCAAAAGATAGTAACAAAGAAAAAAATAATTTGATGCATATATTTCTGCATAAAAATCCAGATCTTCAATGGATAAATCAGTTCAGTAGCTTAGAAATAAATGAGATACACAAACTTGCATATGCAAATGCTCCAAAGTCCAAATCAGAAAAAAATACATGAGTTATAGACTACAGATGTTCACATATTATGTGAATCAGGTGCATTGCTTCATTACTTTTTTAGATGAAACTTCAAGAATAAAATTTGTTATAAACATAGTCACACAAAATTTGAATCTAAGTGCTCAAAGATCTTTTGTTTAGGATTTCATGACTGTGAAATATAGAAATGGGAATTATCTTAGTTAAAGTAATTTTGCTTCTTTTTTCCCCACATCAGTAGTCTGCTGTAATTGGTGAAACTTGGACTACACAAAGAAGTAACAAGAAAATAAGAAGGGTACTCTCTGTGTGACACTTTAAACAGTAGTTTAAAGTAAAGAGTATAAACTAAGAAGGAATTGCTTTGGTTTTCTCTCAACGTACTTCACATTTACAGCAGCTAAACAATGTAAACACATATCATTCCCAAAGTCATGCCCCTTCCAGTGTCTGCAAATAACACAAAAATAAATAAAAGTGCATGAAAAAAATATTGATTTCTGGAATCTCATGAAAACCCCAGAAGAACCTGAAGAAGAACATCTTTCATGACATAAACACAAAGCAACAGGTTCTTTTAACTCTGACACATTTCAAAATGCTTTATTTTGAAAATAATATTTTACTGATTGATACAGATACTAAACTCTGATTGGTTTGAATAAAAATACCCTTCATGTTTTCTTCTTCAGTCAAATTATTATATTCATTACAGAATCAGCTGTGAAACTCTTTCTAACTTTGCTAATGATCTCTGGAGTGCGCAATAAAATTCTGTTCACTACTGTTCAGTGTCCTCAGAAATCACAAGTTCTCAGCAAACTCTGATGGCAAAGGCTCAGCCTGTTTAAATAGGTTCTTGATCAATAATGAAAAGTTTTTAATCAAAAAGTTTTAACGTCTGCTCATGGGATATTGAAAGAAACTATCAGGTGTAAGGATTTCTTTGTAGGACATAATTTTGTCTTTACCTCTGTGCTGTAAGATCAAATACCTATGCAGTCAATAAATAGCACTCACCAAGACAAAGCATCGAGGTTGTGTTTAGGGGTTCCATCCTGCTAGCAGAAGCAAAAAAATCCATATGAGGACACCTGGGACATGAGAAGAGCACAAAATTGCTTTGAGCCACTGTGCTCACTGATAAATGGCACACTAAGAAAAAGACATTGCTTTCCTCCCTCACACTGGTAGTACTAACGGAAATCTATAATAAGTTATTTTCAAGATCATGCTTCATATTATTTAAATTTGCTCCCAACATATAAACCAAAATCTTAAGAAGCAGACAGAAAACCAAGCTTTACTCTGCGACATAGAAAGCTTTCATTACCCACAAATGACAAGACAAAGCATGAGTATGATATAACAGCTACTATGGCCTAGGACACAAGAGAATTAGGTTTGGTTTTCTGACCCTCTCCATACTAAAACTCTCTCTAAAGGCAGTCAGCTCGTGTAGTGTTTGGCTAAGCTAAACCAGAGGCACAGAAGTGTAACTCTGTCCCCTTTCTGTGAAGAGAATGCAGATGGTTTCCGCAGTATATTTCAATGAAATCCAGCTCTCTTGAGATTTCAAAGTAGAAAATCCATGTGTGAGGTAGGAGAGGAGACAGGAGTCCCAGTCTTCACATAAGGGGCAGGTCTGCAGACCATATGCAGCACACACCTCTGTGAATGTTCACTAGAGAATATTATTGAAAAAGCTACATCTCATGAATTATGAACACTGCAGACTTTGAATCCCTACAAAGAGAATTGAAAATCTTGTTGGAGCCCATCTCTCAGTGAAGGTGTTTGGAATATTAATCCTAGACATTACATATTAAAAACACCAAAACCATGTAAGCAACCAAAAATACCACCTTCGAATGAGTTAGTTCAAACACCTTGTTTTGTTTAGTTTATATCTGGCCAGAAGGAGGTATTTCAGTACTGCTATGAGTAAAATAAGCCCACAGTCCGGTGGCCTAGCCAAATGGGAGACAAGAAGAATACTATGTCAAGAATCTCGCCAAGTTTTAGCTTGATATTTGGAACAGCCCAGTCTTCGATAAACCTAATTAATTCCCATTTTATGACCTTTTAACATTGTGCTGGCTGAATGCCTATGTATTACAAACCCTGCCAAAGAGGAGTTAGAGTGACCTCCATACTGCAGTGATGGGCCATCATTTGGACACAGCACATCCTTCATCAAGAAGTAACACACAGTACATACAACGAACACCAAACATATGATGAGCTTCAAGATTTAAAGACTGCTTGAGTGAAATGTTTCAGGACAAGTAACTTAGAAGTATTTACCTGATGCACATTATTGCAGTTTCTGATCTTTATGAACACGAAAGACACACAATTTCTGGGTAGTTACTGTTGGTTATCCTGAAGGATGACTCATGGCTGCCCATAAAGTCAAGTAGAAATGGTTACTAAGACAGCAAACCCAGTACATTAAAAACTACTGTAAATTGTCAATCATGTTGTCAGGAGGTGGCAAGTTTTCTTAAAAGAGATCTTACCATTACTACATTGGTACAGATAGAAAAATGTGACAAAATCTAAAATTTAATTCTTTAATATATAGGTAGAGGAAATCGGTATGGATTTGGATAGATTTCAAAGTCTAAAAGAGTGAGAGAAACTACTATAGGCAGTCTTATCCAAAATTATTTTTGTTTATGTGTTTTTATTCAATTTCTCCTTTAAGAATATTTTTGAATTAAATCAAAATAGAAGAATTACATTAATCCAATCATACAGGGTAGAAAAGGAGACAAAAAACATGTGCGAGTGACTTCAAAAGTACCTGTATATCTCTGTCTTACAAAATTACACAATAATGTCCAAAACCATAGGAACTTTGTAATACCATGAGGTTTCTTAACTATTTTTGGGGAAATAAGTTAATAATTAAAATTTCATTTTTAGCTCTTTCATAGACACAAGAGCTCCTATCAGTTTTTCGACCTTCATTTTATCCCAAATGATGATAACCATGTAAGATTTAAAATATTTTCACAGCATCAAATCTGAAGAAAATAAATTTTGTTTGAGGCAGTGGAACTGATAAGACAATAAACTGGAGCTATTAGTTCTTAAAATATGACACTGAAACATTTATCAGAAATTTCTAAAAATTAAGTCAATTTTCACCATATTATTTCTGAAAAAACCCAAATAAACAATGAACAGTAGAGAATTGTTGTGCATCCAGAAAGGGCACTATGACAGACTTCCTAGGAATCTTCAAAGGAAGTGGATAAAATGGAGAAATTCAAAGTGGGAAAAAATCAAACAAACCATACTTTGAGAAATTTCATAACTGCTTATAACTGTCCCCCCAAAATACCACCTTGAAAAAGACCTACACTTTTGTTACAAAAATACCATTCCCATAAAATCACATCACGTGTAAATGGAAATTATAATTTACCTAAGGCTTTTTAAATCAACTCCTGTTCATGCCCTTACCTGGTAAATGACATTCACTTGTAATAATTAGGAGGTAACACATTTGAAGTCAGTAATCCACACAGGCTTGTGCTTCGAGCTTTTCTAGAAGCAATTCCTCAGTGAAAAGAAAGCAAAGGTGAAAGATGGATATATTAAAAACAGTTGGTGTTTCAGACTAATTGGGATATGAGCGAGTGTTAATAAATTTGGGGAGATTAATTTAGCAGGCAAAGCAAGCTGGTCTCATTCCTTAGAAGTGGAATATTGCATCTATTTTAAATCCACAAAAATACAGCTGGAGCAGTACACAGCTAACTGCAATAGAAAGCAAAAACACATAGAAAAGTAAAATAGCTTCAAAAAATATATGCAACAGATTTTAATAGATTAAAGAGTTACACAGCTCACTGTGAAGTGCAGGAAATTTTGATTTTTCAGAATTAATGTATGTTAGAATTGTGAGGATATTGTCATGTATATCAAAGCTGTTAATGGTCAACAGCCCAGGCTAGCTCACTGTAGGGAGAACAGCAGAAAAGTTTTTTTTGACAGGTTGAACTTTAAAAGAAGTAGTGTGTTTCCAGCTGCTGAGGAAATCTGGATTGTGAAAATAAATCCATGAGAGATGGATTATTGGGCAGGTAATGGCAAAAGGCATCTGATAAATTGCAGAGTTATGTGGTAAACTTATTTATTACATGCCTATGCAATTTGTCACAGGGCTGTCTCATTTATCACTTCCCCATGCGAGATGCATATATTAATATTGCACACTGCTATCATTGTCTGACAGCTTATGATCCTGTTTGTGAAATTCATACATCATTTTCCCCTGCTCTCTCCTATCACAAGATGTTCCATCCATCTATATTTCCAGATAAACGCTAAGAAATGATTCCTGACCCATCTGGTGTCATGCTGTATGCTACTAATAATGTAGACTATAAGTTATGTATTTTCATATACATATTGTAGGGTCAGTCATTGCCATCCTGCTGCTCATAGATTTATTGTCATGATAGGTCATTGATCAATCAGTAAAAGCAACCTGGGATTCTCACTCAACTGAAATGGATCTTGTCAACACCACTCTGCTAAAACACTCTTTTAACAAAATGGCCGATTCATGAGAACACTTCTTGCAGTTACTCCTTTTTTGTGGGACCATGTTAGTTCTCAGCAAGAGCTTAATATTACCTTTCACTGAAACACCCTCATCAAAAGGCTGCAATTGCATGTTCTTAAACTTCATTTTGTCTACACTGAATCATAATAGCAGTTTCCTTTAAGCCAGACAAGTTGCCATAGGTATACTGTATGTAACAGGGTAATCGGCAAGTCATGGAAAACTTTTGGTACAGTAATTTTGGTTATTAAGCTGATAATTGGTTGTTTTGTTATTAAGCTATGAGATATCCATAGTTATTATTCCCTTTCTGTTTTTTTTCTGTTTCTTTAAAGCTTCCTGGGTTTGAGAGACAAAGGCTTATCATTCTTAAAAACCATCTAGGAATGTACTTGTACCTGCAAGACACCAGAAGCTCATGTGGGAAAAGAAGAGAGCTTTGTGAAGAAAAAAGGTGGAAAATATAGGTAATTAATTAAAAAAAAAAAATCAAAGAGGAATACTAAGTTACAGCTGGACCTCTCAAGGAACCCAACAGATAACAAGAAACGATTTAAACAAGTAAGAAATCTGTTCATGTAGATAACTGCAACCCCTGAAAAGCAAACAGAGCAAGAAACCATCACCAAGGAAAAAGCTGATTTTCTGGCATAAATTCAACAGTATACAATGAAATTCCCCGACCAAAACCTACTTTCTTTCCTTTTTTTTTTTTCAATTTCAACTTTTTGAACTTTCTTTTTTCCAGGTTTTCTAAGAAAACTCTCTCAGTCTGCCTTGTTTGGAAACATAGCACCTTATTCTCTCCTCCCTCTTCCTGAACAAAGTAGTGAAAGTCAAGTTTAAAATTTTGACACAGTTTTCAGGCTGTCTTGTGGAGATGTAAAGAACAAAATAAACTTGATATATACTATTTTGCATGTAATTTGGAAATAGGGAAAAACTTCACAGTTACTTATATCGGCATTTGGATCAACTAATCACAGATGGCTTCTGAAATCCTAATTTATATTCAGGTCCTAGCTGGGATATGAGACTGAGACAACAACTGCCAGGAGATTTTGTATGAAGAAATTAAAATTTTACAAGCTGCAGAGTAGTGTTGTGCCATATTATAAGTTTTGTAGGAAGATAAAAAATAACAATTGGAATCAGAGAGAAATTACAAAGTTACATAGTAATACAGAGAGGCAAAGAAATTTCCTTAGTATTTCCATAGAGTCTTCATAATGCAGACAAACCATGTTTTCAGGGACAAAAATACTTTTAATATGGAATTTAACAGACTTGAGCAGTATTTTGCCATGGAAATAGGTCCATGATTTGCAAAGGTTAAAACAATTTTGTAAATGCCTATGAAAAACAACTGAAGGACTTACAAAAGAAACTTGTCATACGGACTCCACATAGTGAACAATCAGATATATGTTCACGAAAAATCTACAAGAGAGAAGTACATTCTCAATATATTCAACAGAACTGAGCCCTGTGTTATTGTAAACCATTCACTGCAGGTCAATATGATCACTGAATCACCACAGTAGTATTTTCCCCAAAATACACAGGAAAGGTTTGGCTCACCTGATGGTACCCTTCGTACTGCAGGGTATGTGAGGCGTGCAAAGGTGAAGCTAAAACCTAAAATGTTGACATATGTAGCTTTTGCAGGAGATGGATTGGTTACAGTGACTCAAAAACATGTCAAATACTAAATCTAATTCTGGGACAATTCATGTAGAAAGGCAGTGAAATGCTAAAGATTGATTCCAGGATGTCTTTACCAGCAGAAGGAAGCTGACAACAGAATATAAAATTTGGTTGACAGAATTCAATTGTACTGTCACAGAGGCATTGAAAAAATGTTGGCAATAAAAAAATTTAATGACAAATTTGATTGATTAAAAGGATAAAAAAAGAAAAAAGGAAGAAACTGTGGGATTGATCAATGTCCCTTTTAATGTCAAGAGTGGAATTACTCATAGAGCTTCCGATGCACTAAAAATTATGGAAGAAAGCTCTTTCACATACATACCACTTTAGTCAAGGTGGTTTCACTGACCCGTTCTAACACTTTAAAGCAAGGGTTGTTGAAGCAGAAGAAGTAGGGAACTTATACCAAGAACTAAATTCTATTCACTGTAGCTGATGGTTTATAGAAGAGACATCAGGGAAGATCAGATGAGAAATTTATGATATAAACAGCCTGCAGTGGTAGCCACAGTTTCTTATATCAAATAGTTATTGGAAAATATTAATTCTTAATAGTTACAGCTACTGTCCAAAAATAGCACTGCTGGAGCATAGGAGAGGAGTGGTTTGTAATTAGTTTGTAAGAAGCTCAAATGGGTTTTTTTGGTTTTTTTTTTTATTTTAAACGCATTGCTGTCAATTCTGTATTTGACTAAATAATCACAGGATTTTAAAAAAAGGCTAGTTTAGGTCCTCCTACTTATTAAAAAAAAAGCATTCAACCCCCCCGCCCCAAACAAACAAAAATAAAACCTCCAAAAAACCCTATGACAAACAAAAGATGAAAAGCATTTATAACCATAAGACAATGCCTACGGAGATAATCAGGAAACTGACATCCATGACAGATATTTCTTGCAGGGTTCATTTTACAAGTGATAATTAAGGAGCAATACTTCAGCCTTTGACTTATTTTATAGGAAAAGAAATATAAACAATAGACTTTAATTTCCAAAAACTCAAAAAAGGCTGAGCTGATCAATGGAAAAAACCATGCAAAACAATATTGAACTTAATCTACAAAAGTTTTCAGAGTTTCACAATGTAAAGAAAGCCAGTTTAGAGATCGCCTGTACATTTGCACACTTGTAGAAGGCCAAAGAATGAATAGCTCAAGCATAGGGCTCCTGACTGTTCCTTAATTAACAGCTTGCTCCCGTGTTTTGTTCCGAATCTCACCAACAGAGATTGTACATAATAGGGCATGACTCAATAAGCAGAATTAATGAGAATACATAAGTTTTGACTCTTTTTAACCTGTACAGCCCTCCAGTCCCTTCAAACCTTCTGCATGTCTTCATGCCACATCTGAGGTTTACAGCACACCACCAATGCGTTTTGCAGAGAGCAATGTGGTGGGCAATAATACAAGTCTCACATTTATCCAGACACAATTAACTCGCACATACGTACCAAATTACCAGATTTAGGGCCACAGGAGAACTTCCTGACACTCTTGTGCTATGCAATGTGTACATGGCCAGTCTGTTCAAGGGACAGCAAGCCTCAAGCAGCATGAATGTGATCCAGTCTGGGCTACTCAACTCTAGAATCAGGGACCAATTACTTGTCCTTTCTGTTTGTCAGGGTATAGACAGACTGTCTCTGTAAACTGGCGTATATAGCTAACTTCATATTTTTCTGCTTGGAAGTGAAATATGCAAGCATAATTATTTTCAGGTCTTGAAGCGAAACATAGTATCTTTACAATGTTTTGGTTTACTGAAAGAGTCGAGCAATGTAGTGAATCAGGGATAAGTGAGAGATGGGAGTTAAAGAACTGTTACATTCAAAGAAATTACTGTGAAATATGCAACTTTTCTCCCTTTACTCTTCCACCTTTTTAATCTAATGTTTTACGATTACTTTTTACTCTATTAAGGATTCATTCACAAAAATTTGGCAAACACTTCTCACTACACATCACCCAAGAATAGTACACGTATGACAATCAATATGCAATGCAACACTAGCAATGGCAATACGAATATGGATATCTTATATGCTGTATATGTGAGCAATCTGCGGTAGCCTTCCTAAGTTAACTATCCACAATGACATATGATTTTGTTAAAAGTAGAAAGGTTTTCCATATATTCTAACGGTTTTTCAAGAATTCTTCTGCAGAGATTTATTATATAGGTAAGATGGCCCAGTGTCATCACCTATATTTAGGTGAATTCACCTATGAAATTTAAGCTTTTAATTCACGTACTGCATGTTCATATTGTGCTGCAAAACGCAGCATGCCTGTCCTCTGTAGACAAAGCCAATGGCTTCATAGGTTTGCCTCAATTTAAAAATTACTTAACCTCTAAAATAAAAAGAATTACAAAAAGCAGAAAATGTACTTATTAAAAATAAATGGAGACATTTCTAGGACAAGCCATAGAGTTTCAGCCACAAATGACAAACCACTTTACCAGCTTTTTAGCAAGTATCATCACATACTTGCAAAAGTACAGTATGTAGAAATAAGAGTCTGGATCTAGTTAACCTGATCAGTCTCAGTTATGTCAAAAGTGTGTTCCAGGATGGTTTCTTTTTTATATGACAGTAGAATTATCTCACAGACATTTATGCATGTAGCTCTGTTTGGTACTTCTTATTTAAGTGTTACCAATCCAAAAGTATTCATCACAAAATCGTATACCCTTAATCCTAATTCAATCTTCAGCCTCATTATAAAAGAAGCTTCCTCAAAGTATGTGCTTTTACCAGTGCAGAATTTCTACCACTTAATTTTCATCCTTTACAAAATTTTCTTTGAAAAATTAATTAGCCAAAGCATAAAGGATAATTTACCCTTGGACTTACTGGCACTCTCTCCAACTCTCAGGAGCCTTGACAGTAGGTAACTGTCTGATTACACCTGGGAGCAATACCTTGAGTCTTTGTGAAGCAAACTCAGACTTGAGGTTTCCATAACCTGATATTCTGTCTTTGCTTCCTGCCTCAGGTTATTTTCTTTATTTTGTCTTCAGGCAATTTGAATATTTTATCAGTATAAACAACAACAATAATGTCAAGCTGTAGGATTCTGAATTCTCGGTTGTCAACTCCATAACACAGAGACCCAGCAGATTAGAGGTGTACAACCAAGGTAAAATAGAGACACGTTGACCAAAATCTATCACTAGTGTATAAACATTAACAACACAACTCACTGTATATTATTTTTATTCTACTTGGAATTAGACTCATCCAAACTATTATGTGTATCTACAAATCTTTGCTTTCTGACAAAAAAAAAATCTCCAAAACACACCTCATTTTGCTTTCCAATCCCACCTGTGTGCCGTACAATGGGGAAGAAATACAGCACAAAGCTGAGGAAGAAAGCAGTAGCTAGTGGAATCTTCATGATTTCAACTGTTTTTTCCCTGACCCGGAGTTGGCGGCAGCGCCGTGCGGGGCTTTGTCCGGGCTCTACCGGGACTGTATCCAGGCTGTGTCCGGGCCGTGCCGGGGCCGTGCAGGGGCTGTGTCCGGGCTGTGTCCGGGCTGTACCGGGGCTGTGTCCGGGCTGTACCGGGGCTGTGTCCGGGCTGTACCGGGGCTGTGCCGGGGCTGTACCGGGGCTGTGTCCGGGCTGTACCGGGGCTGTGTCCGGGCTGT
>VXBS01001466.1:388343-410677 GCA_013400255.1 Sitta europaea
CGGCCCTGCGGATCTGGGAATGGACTCACGGTGGAGGAAGAAGCGTCGGGAGAAAGGATTGGCAGAGAGGAGCTGCTGTGGGCTCACTGCACTCTCATTCGCATTCCTGTCTGCCCCTTAGTGGAGGAGAAGATTGTTGGGAATGGAGAACTGACACTGTGTCTGGAAACAAGGTGGAATGAAGGGAAGATGTTTCTGTGGGGGTTTTTTTTGTTTGTTTTTTTTTTTTTTGTCACCATCCAACTCTTTTTAACTGGCAAGAAATGAAACTAATTTTCCCTAAGTTGAGTCCGTTTTGTCAGTGTAATTACTGTCAGTGATCTCCCTGTTCTTATATTGGACTTTAAGAATTTCCATCTTATTTCCCTATATGTCCTGTTGACAAGAAGAAATGAGAGAATGGCTGGGTGGGGGTCTAGCAGACAGTCAGTGTCACCGTACTACACCCTCATACTACTCAAGAAAAAAATGACATCATATACTGGACTCTTCAGTCCAGTAAACTTAAAGGATAACCTACAAAGAGATTTGGTCATCTGTAAATCTGTAAAGTGGTAATAGAGATCCATAACATGACAAGCATATAAATAACATAAGTGTTTTGTACATAAGAGAATTGGTATGAAAAACTAAGATAAAATTCAGGCTGTGACATGGAGCTCTTCCACCCACAGATTTCACATTGATGCTAACCTTCAGGCAGCTGCAAGCCACTGTTCTGAAAAATAAATGCCTCTAAAGGAAAATGGTTTGACCTTTTTATAGAGCTGAAGAATAAACAGGAAGCAATCTCTATGATGAGATGATTTGTATACAAAAGATAAGAACTTTTAGCTATTTCTTTTGTCTTTTACTGGAGATGAGGACAAATGGATGGAGACGAGACTGAAGTGGCTAAGTATCTTCTGTTTGCTTGGACAGTTACAAAAGTAGAATAAGTATTTTACTGAAAAAAACAATAACTGTTTGAATACATTCATTCCATGTGTCATCTGGATTTTGGTGAAAATATTCAGAGGATCATAGAATGATAGAATTGTTTGGGTTGGAAGGAACCTTAAAGTTCATCTAGTTCCAGTCCCCCTGCCGTGGACAGAGATCACTTTCACTGGACTAAATTTCTCAGAGCCCCATCCAACCTGGCCTTGAACAGTTCCAGGGATAGGGTATCCGTGACTGCTTTGGACAAATAGTTCCAGTGCCCTGCTACCTTAGAAAATTTTTTCTAGTATCTAATCTAAATCTACTCTCTCACAGTCCTCATCTTGGTGGCCTCCTCTGGGCTCACTCCAACAGGTCATGTCCTTCCTGTGCTGGGCCCCCAGAGCTGGATGCAGCACTGCAGGTGGGGTGTCACCAGAGCAGAGCAGAGCAGAGGGGCAGAATCCCCTCCCTCACCTTGGTGGCAATGCTGCTTTGGATGCAGCCCAGGACACATATGGCTGCCTGGGATGTGAGTGCGTGATAGGTCATGTCCAGCCTCTCATCCACCAGCACCCTTAAGTCCTTCTCAGAGGGGCTGCTCTCAGCCTCTTCATCCCCTAGCCTGGGTTGGTAGCAGGGTGACTCAGGGGCAGCACCTGGCACCTGACCTTGTTGAACCTCATGAGGTCCAAGTGTGCCCATTTCTTGAGCCTCCTCAGGGCCCTCTGGATGGCATCCCATCCTTCAGGTGTGTCAGCCGCACTACTCAACTTGGGGTAGTCTGCAAATTTTCAGATGAGGATGTGTATGTACGTCGTAGCAAAAACTACATTAGAAGTTGATCAAAGAATCAAGAACTCTATGAGCTGTTTCTCATGACTTACAAAACTAACATTCTCAGCAGTGTTTGGCAAAAGAAAGTTTTAAGGCTGACTCTAATCATCAATATTTTAGCTGCCAATTACATTTTTTATTCAAACATTACCATCACAAATGAGGGATACAAGGAGATAAATCTATTTATCTTATCAAAGTCATGAAAGGTTAATGTAAGTACTGATCAAGGTCTGTAAACACTGATACAAGAAACAGACAAAAATTTTAGAAGAACCTTCTATCTGTTTAGAGAGAATATTATAGCAAGAGTGAATCAGAAACATTTTTATAGTTAACTAAAAAAATATTGGAGTGGAATATTGTGACTTTGCCATCGCTTTACGTTTTTAAGTTAAGACTAGATAAATTTATACACTTGCATGACCACAAATGGTGGAATGTGATAAAAAAATTTCCAATTATATAATTTAGACTAGACGGGCATTTGTTTGTTCTAGCCCTAGAATTCATACAAGATTTCAGTAAAGCATGGTAGATTTGATAAAGGTGACTAAAATACTCTGTTGCATAAAAGCTTTCATTTATTTCACTAACTTTTAAGTTATTTTTATGTATATTTAATATTTTCTTTTTTGTGTGTCTCTATATATTGAAAAAAGTTAACAGGAAATATTTGAGTGACGTAGCTAAGAGATTTATTGGAATGAATTCTTCCTAAACAGTAAGCTCTTAGCTGTTATCTATTTCACTTGACATTTAATAATAATTTTTTCTCTACTGTGTGCTTTGTATTGCAAATTTTTAGTTATGACTATTAATTTTTGACATATTTATTGTTACAAATATTAACAGATACAAATATGTTAATATTTGAAGCTATTTCTATTGTCTTAATGGATAAAATTTTCTGCTAAATGAATTATTTTTGTGAGAGATTTGGCCCCTGTTTGTTATGGAAATTAATTAGATTCGCTTAGTCTACATTTTACCTTCTGGGTACCACAGATTCAGCTTAGAGACCTAACATTTGTCTCCTTTATTCATGTCTGGACATCAAAAAATATTTTAAGCTTCTCTTGTTATATAGACAGTCACTATTGCCTACAGTTAGCATTTTTTTCAGCGAAGTGGTATTTTGTGTTATATAAAATTTTGAAGTAATGCCCTTGTAAAGAATCCCATAATATGCAACAACTCCACCTATGCAGCCACAATATAATTTTATTCTTGGAAGAATCTCTGCTGCTTCTGTTTGCCATCCATGAAGAATTACTCTCAATCTGTTCTAAGCCTGGATCTTTTTATCTGTTTGAGCCTGACATATTTTGCTGAAGAGGTGGACTGTACCAGCATCATTTACTCTAGATATTTCTTCATGCAACTCACTTCTGAATTTATAGGTTATTTTGAAAGCATAAGCTTATTAAATACTCTTCAATTAAATGCTATTTGTTTGAAGCTGATAGGATGGTTCAAAACTTCCTTCCACAAGATATGTCTGTCAGAATTTACCTCAAATAATTTCAAGACCAAATCACTGACAATTAGAACATATGTTCATGCTTATTTCCTCAATATAAATATATTGTGACTCAACTGGAAATCCTAATAAGAATGTAACTATTCTTGCCAGATAAGAACTAATCAGAGAAAAGAAAATTTTCATTGGTCTATTCAATATAAATACTTTCATCTATAAAATCTTAGTCAGACAGTATCCAGTGAAAGACAGTATGTTAAAAGATAAATATAATAAAATTATATGCCTAAAAAAGAGTACTCCAGTACCTGCTACACAAGAAGTTGCAGCACTATCAGGTGGAGAGGCTGAGGCTCAGAGTTGAGAGCATTGTGAATTTAATGTGCACTATGCAAATTTCACTGCCTGAAGCCCTTCTTTTCCTGGTGAGGAACTACAAAACTTACTCTCACCTTCCTGTGCATTGGTAACTGCAATACTTCTTTTTGGGTCAAGGTCAGGGAATGCCAGTAGGACATGAAATGGGAAATTTTTCATTGTATCTCTTGTGTTTGCTTCCCAAGCTGCCAGCTTTTCATAGCATTTCTGCTAGTCAGGAAGGTCTAAAATCCAAAAATTCACCCTGGACTGGTCTGCCAGGAGAACACTAAAACGTGGCTCACATAGATCTGTTCAATCAGTTAAAAGTAATACTGGATATTCTGTGGTATTTTATTACCGTCTCAGCAGTTCCACAGCATACCGTATAAGTATGTCAGTGCACTTGTAACTACAGTGCAAAAGCATGTTAAAAGATAAATAAAATATTTTAGTGAAGCCAAGCTCAAACCACCTTGATAACAATTTTTCTAGCCAAATTTACCAAAGTGGAAAGAAAGGAAGAGGTGAAAGTTCTGTCTGTGAACTAGTGGGTAACAGTTCAGCAGCTGCCCAAATTATTCTCAAGTACTTCCCACATCTCTAGATAAAAATTTACATGGTTCAGAGGATTCAATGTAGACAGGAACATTTGTCAAATGATAACCAAACTTTTTCAACTTACATTAGTGAAGTTACAAAGCTGAACTATGGCAGCCTTTTTCGCTAATCTATTAGTTAAAGAAAAAAGCCACAAGGCATGACATGCCTTCAAATCTATCTGTATCTGTAAGCAGATGTGTATATTCAGGAATGCATTATAAGCACCATTAATACTGATTCAGAAAGATACTGCAGTCATCTTTCATAACCATAGGTTTCATACATGCAGTCTGCCTGAACATCCTTCCTCAGTTCAGAGTGTTCATCCCTCCTGTAGAAATGGTTCAGCATTTTCATTCATCATTTGAATGAGATGAGGTAAAACCTCTACTTTTTCTTCTTTTTCTTTTCTTTTTTTTTTTTTTTTTTTTTCCAGGCTTGAACTAGTGTATTTTCATGGACTGTGCTTTCTGAGCCCATTAATAGTAATGATGTTATATGGTTCACTGTAGTCCTTTCCATGGGCTGCTGCTCATATCAGAGCAAGTAATAAAGAGGCAAAGCCCTCCTGGATAGAAATGCATGGCCTCACTGGAGTGGGGTGAGTGGAGAGTAGTTAAAAGCATCAACTAATAGAATCCACTATTTTGCCTCAAAAAAGAAACAAGTAAGCAAGCACAAAAAGAAAAGGGACCCTTCAGAAATAAAATTTAACTCTATTTTTTTTCTTGTCCATTTTTAATGACATTTCATGCTTAGACACATTCATAGGAGTAAACAGTGAGTTTTTCTGTATGGCTTATATAGGATATTATTTTGAACTGCCTGTTCATTACATTCTTCTAGATATGTGAATAACAGTGAAAGCTCACAACCCTCCCTATTCCCCAGGAATCTATCAGCTGTGCCAAATTACCACCACACCCTCAACTGTGGCAGCATCCTTCATCTTCTCACTCTCAAATGATTTTATGGCATCCAGAATTATGATAATCCTTATGTCTTGGTCTTCAAATGTTGTATTTGTGTGAAAAGAAAGGAAATAATTTATTTGGAATTTTCTCATCTTCGTTCCTCTGCTCTCAGAGCGGGGTTTCTGGCATTCGTATGTAGCTTCTCCCTCTTTTTTCTTTCCAAAGATCAGTTGTCCAAATAAGCCGTACATTTTGGGACTGGTAAATATCTATCTTCCAGAAGTCTCTAAATGTGCCTTATGACACTGTCTGGGAGTAAGGTCTACAGCTGTGATATTTGTCACGAGATATGTGGTAAAGGGATTTTCATGAGATATGCGGTGATGGGATTTCCATGGGTATGATGGGCTTTCTGTGGACATGATGGCCTGCTGAGGTGGTGACAGGTTGTCAGGCAGAAGCCAGACAGCCCTTTTTTCTGCAATTGGCCAGGTGGAAGTATGGGACACTAATATGTCCCAGTTCCATTATGTCCTTATGCAAGAAACACAATCTTTGCAATCTTTCTTTGTAAATTTTGATATCCTTCATTTAGACATAAATTGCCTCCCCCCTCCATTTATGATAGCAATAGCAGAATATTTGAGTACACTATTTCCTCCACCTATTCCAAAAGTATAAATTGGCATTTGAAAATCTCAGTGATAGAGGATGAGAATATGATGGCCATGCATGGAAGTGGGCAATGCTTGCTCCTCTTTCCTCCCCAAAGTGGGGACACCTCTATGACAAGATTTTCTCATCCAGCTGCACTGGAGTATACCCAAGAACTCTTGTTCGCTTTTATATTTTGCATGTGCAGTAAATTTATCACCATCAGTCTGAAAGAATCTATAACCTGTTGCTCCAATAAGCTGCCCTATTGGTGAATCTGTGTTCCTGAAAGTTCCTTTTGAATCCATCCAGACTTCTAGTGTTTAATTGGTCATATTTCATGTTTAATTGTTTAATTGGTTTAATTTAAAACTCACTATTTGTGACTCTCTCATTGTGAATCAGACCAGACTTAGAGTGTAGCCCACATCATTTATGCATCTGGGGTCTTACTGAGCGCAAACTGGTTCTAATCAGAAATTAAGCCCAGCTGCACCCAGCCCCTCTGATTCCTTAGCATCCGCTGGAGCAAGGGGGTTTATTTTCTCACAAATCTCTATACTCTTAACGCACTGGTCTAATCTAAGAGCCACAGAAAGCACTACTCAAAGAAGATAAAACTGATACTCTCAGTTCAGGACTGCTGTGACCAAGAATGAGTGAGAACACTTAAGATTCTCATCTTCAGCAATCTGCATTGCCACCCCAGCATACTCCACTGAATTAGCTTCTCAAGTGCCTACACAGTCCAAAAAAAATATCAAAATGTCACAGTAGAAAAACTGTCTTTCTCTACGTTAAGCTTAACTATAGTATAACAGGATGAGAGCAAAAAAGACACCAAAAAGCAAAGTAAAAGTAACTGTCACACTTCTTTGCCAATCCATGTGAAAGCATTAAATTCAAATAATACTGTCAGGCAATCAAAGCATGCTAAAAAACAAAAGAAAACCAAACCAAACCCAAAACCAATATCAATGAAAAAAATCCAAAAAAAACCCCCAAAGAACCCTCCAACAAAACCAACCAACCAATGAAACATCTTTCCCCTCCCTCCCCCCAAAAATAATGCAAAAAATCACTTGCCCCCAAAACCAAAAACCATGACCAAACCCTGTAGGCATTCTCTAAAAAGCTCCACAAAGCAATGAAAATAAAAAATAAAAAAAAATTAAGAATGCAATATTCTGTTTTCAATTTCAAGTACTCAATTTTCTGCTGCACATAAGGAAGGAAACAATGGAAATATTCTGGGTATGCACTCCAGATGTTGTCACTGGATCTCCTTCAGAAGAAGCTAAGCAAGGGAACAGAGGTGCCCTCAAAACCCTAAGGAAGACTCATAGATAATCTAACATAATGATCATTCAGCACTGTACAAAAGAACAGCTACTGATAGTCATGAGTGTAAAGGACCCATTTTCACATTATCAACAGAAATATGAAGAGGACAAAAAAAATCACTATAGCCTTTTAAAAAATTGCTTTTTAATTATTCTCACTTTCATCTGTTCACTTACTTTCACATCACAGACATATCTTCCCTTTGCTTGTGGAACACAGACATTTTTCAGATAGATCAGACACAAAAGACCATAGATCAGCAATGATGCCTGCAGATACCTAGATGACATTAATTAGAACCTTTGTTTGGCATAAGAATGCCTTGGCTGTTGTCTTGGAGACCAAATGAATTAATTCAGACTGTTTTGTTGAAAGGGATGGCATTATGAATAACCTCCACATACATCTCTTTTAAATGCAAAATGGTCCTTAAGCTTGATTAAAAAATTTCTCTGAAGCTGAAAGAAAAAGTGGCATCATTTCTGTTTTGAGAATGTAATCTTAATTTCATATCTCAGAATTTTAAGAACCAAATTGTTCAATATTCACAAATCTTAATTGGTGGGGCTTTCAGAACAGACACCATAGACACTACACAACTTGCAAATCTGCACTTTGTGAAAGAAGCTGAACAGGAGCTATGAAAGCATATTTTTCTTAAAAAGTATGTTAATTTAACAGATGGTTTGAAATACTAAAGTGTTTGTGCCCAGAGGATGATGAAGAAAGCATCAGTGAAAATATTAAGCAACCAGTAAAACTGTAATATTGCCACATAGCAGGATATGTTTAAATTCCTTTTGCAAGGAAGGAAGATTTTTTTCTTTTTGAGAAGAATTTTATGGTGAAGAAACTGTAGAATGACTTCCAGGCTTTGATCCAATCACAGTGGAAACCTGCTCTGGCAGGTCTATTTACTCTGAATCCCAAGCTCCATTGTCTGAGAGAGCAGCACTATCAGAGAGTTGATCAGAAAGATGAATAATGTAGAGAGGTCAGAATTAATTAGGATTTGCTTCTGAAACTTTAGAGCTAAAACATCACACTTCATGTTGCAGTTCCTTTAACTGAAAATGCCTTCCTGATTGCAGGCCACCTCTTATTTTACCAGCAGTCACTGAGATTGAGCGAGCACTCTCTGCCAAATGTATTATATATTTATTAGCATTCCAAGTGGGGGACAACAGTAAAGCAATTTCTTTCCCATGGATTTCCCCAGAATGCAAACAATGTTATGACAGAATGCCTGTTTTGTTAAAATTAGGGTTGTAAAGTCCTTACTTTTTAAAGTTCTTATTCCTAAAAGTCCACCTGCTTGAGTAAGATCTGTTGTACTGGATCAGAATAAAGACCCATTTAGCCCAGCATTCTAACTATAAGAGTGGACAAAAGTAAACATGCAGGAAAAAGTATATAAAAAATAATAATCAATAGGAATACCTTCCAGTTATAGCCTCCACAATTCTAAAATCTGATTCAGGAAATTCCTGAATCGTAGCTGGAACCCTGTACATGGATTCTAGATCCATAGAATGATGGTTTTGATTAGCACCAGCTAGGATACTTGCTTTAACACCTTTCCCTTTCAAAAATTTTAATACTTCTCATTTTGTCAGTTCAATTTAAATAATGAGCAATTATGGAGGATGCTCAGAAGAATTACTAAAGTTTTTCGGTCAAGAAACCTGCAGGGTTTCTTGACTGTGAAAAAGGGCCTGGATAGTCTGTTCTAGAGCTCTGCAGCCTTAAGGATGTCATGAGTTTTCCAAACCTGTCTGCATTCCCTTGAATACTGTAATTCAGAGGAAATAATATCCTAGTTCTGTAGCATAGATGGTGAGGGCCAAATCTTTTAGGGATCTAATACTTTCAAATCCAAAAAGTCAGGAAATCTGTTTTGTAGGTAGCCTTGGATGTAAATAATTGCTGTACCAGTTAACAGTCATTGACAGTCATTTCATCCTAATTGTTTCTAATTGTTTCTAATCAGTTCTTCCTCTAAAATCACAAATTGATTTAACAGCTCCGTATCTACATCAGTCATGAAGCAGGCAGTAAGTAATGAAGCATTCATAATGACAGCTCACAAAATATTTGATTTTATTTCTTTTCTGGGTTTTAATGGATTTTAGCAAGCATTCCTTGCATTCTTATTTCTTAAGTATTATGTATTTTCTTCTGTAGAAGCATTAGTCTCAAATTTTTAGGAAGCATTCCAGCATTGGGGAAGAAGTTATCTGAGTAAACTGTTCAAGATTATAAAATATTTTTATGCTTATCTTTACATAAAAGACAAAGAAAACCAGACCTTTCAATCCTTTTCCAGATCCTACTTTTATAAGCTTTAAAGGAAACATAAACTGTAAGACTGAGAAGGTATTTGTGATAATTTAGAATAATCTACTACATGGAGGGAGTTTCTGTATGAAAATGAATCACTTAAATTTTTTGATTTATTGCCTTTTGTTAAAATAAAATCTCAACTGAGACATATTTTGCAATACTTCTATTCTTCAGGGTTTGTTTTTTTTTGTTTTTTTTTTTTTTTTTTGCATCTGATAATTAAAAAGTATAATTAGTTGGTTAGTAAGCTGAAATCCTCATGTTTTCATACAGGGTGAAAATATTTTTTGTTTATAATAATTGAAAGTATAATGTGAGTATATTTCAATATGGTTTTGTTTCTAATGACAGAACAGAGCTGAGAGGTGACAGAGTTTGCTGTGTTGTGTGGTTCTTGCTACATCAAATGTACATGTATAAATGTATACGTATGTATAATATAGTTTCATGAACTTTAGAGAAGAAAGCAAAGCTTTATAAAAGCACAAAAATAGTAAAGAAAATAGTGCCACAAGAGCAAGATGTTAAAGGTAGAGAGAGTGGGGAAAGTGGAATGCCACTGCGATGGTCTTTTCTGCCTGATGAACACTGTTTTCAGTAATTATCACTAGATGGCTCTAGTGATAATTATCTCTAGATGCTGTCTGTTCCAACACCTCCTGCTCCATGCCTGATGTTACCAGAGACCTCAAAATTAAAACCTGTGCTTTCAAAAATTTATATAATTTTTGACATGTAAAGTTATCGTTAAGCTTCTGAGGAGTTATTTTTTATGCTGCTGCCAGATATCTTGTGCCCTTACAGAGGATCAACTTCACCTAATCACAAGCTTTTGAAAACTTATGTAGAATTAAGGTACAGGTTGATACAACGTGTGTGTAACTTGTGCCTTCCTGAGACAGAAACTGGACTCTCAAATTACCTGCATACAGTCTACTAGTTTTCATTGAATTTTATATCTATAGTCCAATTTTTCTTTTGATAAAAGGAAAGAAAAATATACATTGGTGCCATGAAAAGGTGAAGCTCTTACTGCAGAGAAAACAGATATTAAAAGGGCAGAGATCAAGAAGAGTTATTATGTCAATTCCTGAAAATTTGTGTTCACAATCAACTTTGACCATTCCTGTTAACAGCTAAGAATTTATCATGCATTTGATCATCGGGCTGCAATTCAGGTGCCTGCACCATTAGCACTTACAACCGATCAGGCAGCCCCAGAATACAGCTCCGTCTCCACTTGCTCTTCCATACAGTTTCCTTTAAGTCCTAAGTCTCGCATGCTTGATCTAAGCAGAAGTTCTAGAACATCCTATACAGCAAGAGATGCAAATAGCACAACATGGGAAAATATCTGACCTGGAACTGAAACTGAAAAAAATTACGTTATCTTTAAGAATAACCTGCTATCAATCTGGAAGTAATTTCAAGATTTTTAATATAATTTTTTCTGTGTCTTTAGTAAAGGGTTAGGGATTGTATTCTGTTCCCTTACATAGACACAATGGGCAATCTGAAGTAAATCTATGAATGCTTTATGTCTTAGCAATGATAAGACACATGCATACTGCGCATTTCATTTACAGATTTCTGTTTTTGGCTGTGCACCAAAACCAAGCCTCTTCTAGAAACTGATAGTTCTGGCCTCACTTTGCAGTGCAGACAGGTACCTATCTTATCAATGTTGGGATTATTTTTGTTTTTATTGTGGGACCTTTATACAAAAGGCAGAACTAGCCACAAAGCTGTGTAATGAAATCAAAGTATATTTTCCAGCAGTAAGTCAGAAAGTCAACTTTTGGAAACAGATACATTTCTGTACCTTTCACTGAGTCACTAACTGTCTGATAAAGGAAAAGTCTTTGTTCAAGGGGTTGACATGACAGTAAATCATAAGTTTGTCTTCTTATAAGGTTTAAAATAACTTTGTGTGCTAAGAAAAAAAAAAGGTGAAGTACAAACTATCCTTTTAGAGTGATGAAGAAAACATGGGTTTTGAGGTATTCATTAAGCACCAGATAAAAATAACATAGCCTTGTGAAAATCCTAGATGTGACTAGAAGGTTTGGAAACTAAAATGCTTGTTCAGTGGAGAAGTTCCAATGGACTGATTTCCACAGACAAGATTTGAAACAAGTCAGGTTTGTTGGCCTTTTTGTCTGTCACACATTTATAAATCACTTTTATACATATTCAATCCATCCTTTTTTGCTAGCAGAAGTTCCATGATGAATGAAGGTGTTACTCTGTCTTAGGTACTACAAGTTTTTCTCCCCTTTCTCATAAGGCTTCATTTTTTTCTCCTTGACATTTCATGGTGTTTCCCCCCCCCCCCCCCCCCCCTTAATAATATGTGCTGGTTTCTGGCATATAAACAAATTAAAACCAAAAGCAGTTTTTGTAAAACAAAAAAGAGCAAAGCATATTGTGTTTAAGGATTAAGGAAGTGATTATAAAATTTTTTTTGAGAAAAACATTTTTGTAAGCTAAAAATAAATCCATATTTACCATGCACAGACGCTCGGTGATGATAAATATTTTAAATAACATATTTTTTAAAAAGTTTGATCTCACGTTCAGTTTAATAAAAAAAATAAGCAGATGGCAGCACAGTATGTGCCTTTTGGATATTATGATAAGATCTCCATTGCTGAAATGTGAAAATTACCTTGTGGCTACTTCATCAGTATAGTAAAGTATGCTGTTTGAAATGCAGAAACAAACATTTAGAATTATGAGTTCACTCAGCGTGCAGGAAAGTTTTCAAAGCAAATTACAGTTCATGTTCTCAACAGACTTTTTTTACTTCAATAATTTTTGTGATACTAAGTTAAACGATCCCCTTAAAGCAGCCATTAGTTAGGCTTCCTGCCTTCTTTTAATATGCTAATAATACATTTTATAGCTACAATAAACTACACAATACCTGAAAATTGCTGTTGTGAGATCTTCTGCCACTCAAAATTTAATTAAGAAATGTTGTACCATTAAATGCAGTATGACATAGTATGCTCCACAGCACTTAAACAGTTTAAATTATATCTCTGGAATGCACAGAAGCTTAAATATATTTCGGAGTTTGTTTGACTTTTAGTCTTAATATTTCAAGTGATATATGCCAAGGGTACATTTTTTCACCTGAATCCGAATGACTAGAGAAAAACTGTTACAACATAGAACAAGAAAGGCAATGACAGATAAGTGTTCTTGAAGAAACAGCTGGGGTTATTTATCAACATTATATTTATCAAATACTCCCTACTTGGCTCCAGACATTTTAAGAGACACTTCCTTAGAGGGATAAGCTTCTAAGAACAAGGCTTCTACTATGTATTTGCAGTCTTATTTTAAAGAGGGTTTAGGGAAAGGAAGGCTGACTGTTGTGTGAAGAAACATGGGTTGCAACTACCTGGCATTTACAGGCAGTCATGACTGGATTTGTCTGCACTCCAGGTTGACTGAATGTAAGCCAGCAGCAGACCAGAAGATGCTGAGGTACAATTAACGTGGCACTAAGTTTCAGCTAATAAGCCTTGCTGGGAGACAGCTTTCAGGCTCGTGTGACACTCCGGCTCAGCGCCGTGCTAACACAACTACATGCCTTCTAGTTTAGACCTGGCTTGCATCCAGCTGGTTCAGAGTGGTGCAGGCAAGGACAGCTGGTATTTGCTCTGAGCATGGGCAAGATTTACTAGTGACTACTACTGCCTGCAGAAAATTCACACAGCGGAAACGGTGCTGGGAGCAGTACTTTCCACTTCTGTTAGTTGGAAATCCAAGAGATAATGAAGGGACTCATAAAGCAAGTTGAAGATATAAGCAAAGAAAGATTTTTATCTGAGACACGTTTTTTTAAATGTATTTCTTCTGTCAGTCTTCAATGACTAAATCAATTATGCTGCCCTCTGTGACACTGCAAATGTAGCTGCTCCATGATCATAGAAGAAAACAACACAAGTATTCTTCAGCCTGATGCAGACAGTGCACAAAAAGAAGGTCACATCTCTCTGCGACAACATTCAGACATAACCAAAAAATCCCCAAATGTGCTTGTACCGTCATGCTCCGAGTACAAATTACATTCAGATTATATCTCAAAGCCTAGTCTGTGGGCTGCAGGAAGCCTGGAATTTAAAACAGGGAAGTGCATTAACCCTGTCTACCAACTTAAACACTCCATTTAAGAGAAATGAAAGAATGTCTAATGCAGAATCACTTTATAACCTTAACAGTAAGGAGGTTAACTCAGAAACAGTATGTAGGTAATCACAGATAATCACAGAATATTCTGAGATGGAAAGGACCCACAAGGATTATCAATTATGAATGGCCTATACTAAACCCACAACCTTGGTGCTGTTAGCACAATGTTCTAATCATGTGAGCTAAATGGTTTGTGTTCATCTTACCCCCAGCAAGGTTAGTGAAAGGAAGTCTGAAAACCAGAAGTAAACTTCCCAGGGAAGCTGTGGTAGCACAAAGCTTTTCAGTGTTTGAGAAACATTTGGACAACACTCTTAGACACATGGTTTTACTTTTAGGTTTCCCTGTGTGAAGTTAGGAGTTGGACTCAATGATCATCATAGGTCCCTTCTAACTCAGGGCAATTTACTAGTCACTTAAATGCAAAATAAAGTAATTAAGAGAGGGAGGTGAAGACAATTTTTAAAAGAAGCTTCTTCAAAATAAAAATGCTATTACATATAAGGATGTAAAATGTAAATAAATCAGCTCTTTATGTAGATCAAATATCAAAAGCAGGCTATACTGAAAGCAGCGTGCTTAAGCCAAAGTACAGGAAAGACAACCACTTGTTCAGGTGATACATTTATTTACCAAGTGCAATCAGCTAGTAACCTCAAAGAACGAATTGCTGCAGTTTAAGACCAGTTCTAACCAAAGGAGACAATGCAATAGAGGATATGTGGGAAGGTGTGAAACAGAGCTACCTCTGAACTAGTTGCTGGTGTAAGGTAGGTAAGAGTAAGGATTTCTTCCTGACAGGATAAAAAAAAAGATGAGGTGAGGAGCTGGTCCTTCTCTGAACCTGACTTCTGATAGATAATTTTTGAGAATTCTTCCCCAGCCAAGGAAATGAGTCATACAGCAAGATCTTCATACTGGAGAACCCACACACTTTTTTTTTTTTTTTTCAGACACACATCACTGAACACCAGGTATATGTAGAACTCTGAAACTGAGAATTTTCTCCCTTTGAATAACAGGTCTCCATTCTTCTCCAGAGGCTGAGGCTGGTTGTGCATCTGGATCTCCAAGCAAGGTCAGCCTTGTTCCAACTGCTAATAATTAGGTAGTGTCCTCATATATTTATGAGGATGAATCTCATGAGCAAATGAACCTCATACCCCCAGGGCAAGTCAGTGAAGAAAACAAGGGTCCTATGCCACTCAGGCTTAAATGTTAAATCTGGTACTTTTACTGCTTTAATTTTGAATAACAGTCATATGAAAGAAAAAAATTAAAACTAAAATGAAAAAGAAAGAGAAAGAAGAAATATAAAGAATAGGGTTATATAATAGCAGTAAGGATGCATTTCTGAATGAAATAATTTATTTGAAAAAATAAGTGTCTTTTCCGTTCTTAAAATACATAATTACTTGACTCAAATCCAAACTCAAGTTTCTTTAAAGGTTGAGATGATTTTGAAAGCTGAAAGGTCATGATTTTGGGGGGTTAAGGTTTTAAAAATGCTTCTCAACCTGCTAGGGATCATGGAAGCAAGATGTGAAAGCTCAAGCTTATAGAAATGTCAGAAACATTAAGTCCAGCAGCCACAACTTCATATTCCCAGCTCAAACTTTCAAGGTGACTAAGAGAAGAGTTACTTTTAACAAACGTGTAGGAATTTTAAAAAGAAATCAAATTAAAACAAAAATCTCTAGTGAAACTAAAATGAAACCCAAAACTGAATCAAGTCAAATTGAAAATCATGCTTTTAAAATTTGCAAGGGGAGCATAATTAGGTCATAATACTGTTAGAAATGAGAAGCTTGACTCAGCCAATATATCAAGCAGTAATTCAATTTATTAATTAGTATGGTAAAGTATGAGCAAATGACGCGGCTGACCAGAGCCCAGGCTAGTTCGCAGCACACCAGCACTGCGCCAAGTGTGGGGAACAGCTGAGGCGTGGGGTTTGTGCCTTCAGCTGAACCTTAAGAGCCAATGCTCCTAGATGACAAATGTCTCACCATGTCCAGGGTTCAGGCTAAGAAGAGAGAGGCTCTCCAGATCTGAGATTCCAACCAGACAGTTTATTGAGGTTGGAGGGATACCAGCAAGAAGATCCCTATGCAGCTCTGTGCACAGGATTTTATACAGACACAAAACAACGCATTGTCCAATGGGGATAACTCAGGGGAGGAGATGAAGGATTAGGTCAGGGGTGTCGGGGCGAATCAGGGTAGATGGGAGGAGGGAAGGGGTCACGGGCACCAATGGGACGTTGAGGTTTGGGTGACACCCCAGAATACCCAGGGGGAGGGACAGTAAAGGGATTGGCTCTGGGGAGGATTGGCATGGAAAGAACTGGAACAAGGGGTTGGGTAACAGTTATTGATAGGGAAAGGGGCTGGAACAGAGGGCAGGGAAAAGCCATAAAGGGAAACTGGTGGGAGGATATAACTCTGGGAAAAAAACAACTTGGGAATGAACACAGGGGAGAACAGTAGAACAAACTGTTAACCTTAAATCTCAACAACTGAATCAAACTAAACCAAAAATGAGTCACAACAAGCAAACACAGCGCTGGATACAGTGGAGAAGTTTTCCCCTCCAACTGCACACTGATTGCTGGGCTTGCTGGTATTTATTGAGATCCATAGGCTTTACTTAGCAGTTTCTATTTACAATTTCTACATCACAATTCTATACTCTATTGTTAACCATTCCTCACAGGATGTATATCTTAGGATGTATATCCAGATCATGTGGTCAAGCTTCCTTTTTACTCTATTGTGATCCATTCCTCCTAGGATGTATATCTTCCGTTTTCAGGATGTTTTCACCATTTTGTTACAAGCTTGAGATAAAAAGTCCCTCTTTTGTTTATTCTAAAGCTACAGTTTAAAAATCCTTAATACAAAGGAATATTCTAAAGTTATAATTCAAAGGTTCTCAGTACAATACAGCCTAAGTCTTTATCAAAAAGCAACATCCTAAAGTTATAATTCAAATAATCTCACTACAAAACAACTTAAGACTTATAATAGTTAATTGAGAACAGAGGATTGGTTCATAGGCCTTCTTCAATGGTTTGTTTTCCTAGTTGTTTACTATAATTCATGTTTATAACTGTCCCACGGCAGTGTCCCACACATTCCACAATTATAATTACACAGGTTACCTATGTTTACCTGACACGAAACACAACTTTGTATTTCACACTGCTATAGTGCTTTAATATGAAGCATAACCACTAAGTCTCTGACTTCTTGTTTAAGAGGTTGTACAAAGCACAGACCTTGAGCAAGTTTAAACTTAATTTTAAATTTTCTCTGCTGGTTTTGATGCCTTTCTTCACTTATACTTTGACACAGTGCTTGAGAGGGTTCCCCAGCTAGCCCTGGTCTCAGACTGTGCCGAGAGTGGTCTCTCCTGGTCTGGAATAAACCCAGGTAGAGATAAGGCAGTGGCTGCTAGATCCCTTGGCAGCAAGACTGCTCTCTGTAGCACTAAGGTGGGAAAGGTGTCGAGGATTAGGGCAAAAACCAGAGAGGGGTCCTTCGTATGATTCCCAAAGGTTTATTTCCTCGGAGAGGGTCAGGGACAAAAGGACACAGAACTGGGGTGTGCAGGGGGTTTTACAGGGGGAGGATCCCAGGGGCGGACACAAACTTACAACCAATAAGGTAGGGAGAGGGGAGGAGTCCAAGGTGGGATTGACAACATCCTGAACTAATGAGGGAGGACTGGGGTCACCTGGGCCAATGGGGCATCGAGGTTTGGGTGACACCCCAAGGGGAGGAACTGTGCAGGGATAGGCTGGAGGGAGGATTGACAAGGAAGGGTCTGGAACAGGGGATGGGACCACTGTGATGGATGGGAAGGAGCTGGGCAGGGAAACACTGACTGACAGAGAAGGAGCTGGAACATAGGGCAGTGTTTAACATTTAAGGAAACTTCAGAGGTGGATACAACAGTAGGGATAAACCAATTTAAGAAAAACATGGGGTACATTGGAAAGTGTACAAACAACAATTGAACTGTAAGTAACATACAAATATAAAAACTAGGAAATTGAAGCAAACACATCACAACAGTACTTGGCTTTTCTTTAAATCATAGTTAGAACAGCTTCTCCTTTGAGATATTCTTCCATCCTCCCCCCATGCCCCCAGAAGAAAGCTTTATGTTGTAGATGAATACATCTGGTCCAGGTAGCTTGGCTGCAAACTGCTGATTGAGGTGAAGATTGAAATGCAGGTTGAGCTCTGGGTGTGTGCCCTTGACAAGAGGCCATGAGCTGCCAGCCTTTGGGATAACAAAGGGCATGAAGATGGGTAACACCTGCCAGGTGAATGAACACTGAGACATGGCAGGAACTGGGAATTACAGATCTTTTGGATAATAAAGGAGATGAAGACCTGTGACCAATGGTGTGGATGGACAAAGAGAGGGGGAAGGACCCAAAGTCTCTGGAGGAAGGTCAAGACTTACAGGGCTTGTGAGAAGACAAAAGCACAGGGTTTCCTTTGTTGGGTGTGCTGCTCAGAGGCACCAGCTTTGACTCTTCCTGTGTTACTACTGCACGATGAATAAACGGCCTTATGGAACCAGACATCTGAGACTCTGCCATGGGAAACCTGGGGTCGAACTAGTTGGGAAGCCTGGTCTGATTATGTGGGAGTGGAGTATGCAGGGAGTCAAGCAGGACTCCAAGACCCTCTGGGTCACTGGAGCTGTCCCAGCAGTGGAAATCTCTGGCCTTGGGAGTCTGACTGCCAGAGTCTCCTGAATGGTCAAGCTGAGAAGATTCCTTAACAACGTCCTTAAAACTTAAGCAGCGTTTGCTTTGTCTACAGCATATGTCTTCTGTATTATTTAAATCTGGCTCTAATTGGCAGATTTTGGAAACCCACTCATTTTGTAATAGCCATGCAAAAAAAAAAAAAAAAAATGTTATTATATTAAAAAGCTTTATAAAATACAAGCATCTCAGTATTGCTTGGATTACAGAAAAAATTGTATTGACCATTATTATTTCAGTATGTGTAGGTAAAATTAAATAACCTTCATCTATCCTGTGAGCACTCTAGATCTGACAGCAAAGTCTTTGAAGCTGACATTCTCTTTGACATTACTCTGACTCCAGCAGAATAAAAATACTACTTAGCACTTACCTAGCACTTTTTATCTTCAAAGCACTTTGCAAACATTATAATTAATGCTGACAACAACCTGGTGAGGCTTGTAAGAGTTATCCTCCCCAGGTGGTAACATGGGAGGAACACAGAGAAGTTGCTTATCTAAAAAAAAAGGTGAAGAATAAAAGTTTGGAGTTCCCAGTACCTTGTTCTGTACTTTGATCACATCTCTATACAGCATTTTGAATGGTGTTTATTGCAACTATTTCCCCATCACAACACATTTTCATCTTAACTCATGAAAGGTAAAAGAAACAAATGGAAATTCACATGCTGAATATGACAACCCCTCCCCCATTTAGTACAGTGGGTGCATTTTGAAATGTGAATTCATTTCTTATGGTACGTACACAGAAATGCAAACAAGACCAAGAGACCTGAGATCACTGTGAACTAGTCAAATTTCAATGCATTAGAAATTACTACAATTTTCATTTCTTTTATAGGCAAGATTTTCTACTCTTTGAAATACTGCTATCATTTCCCTATTGTGCAAATCTGACATTTTGTTTCCTGACTACTCAAGTAATTTTTGCAAAGTCCAACAGCACAAAAGGCACAGGGAAGGCAGCTGAAAATCCTTTCCACATTAGCTTACTCCCTGAGTGACAAAGCAGAGACATGTCTGTTGCAATCACTACTCTTGAAGGCAAACAGTTGGGAATCTTCTGCAGTAGGAATTCATTTTAGGTATTAAACAGTAGCAGACCTTGTTCTTCCCCTCCCTGCATTTCAGGACCAAAGCCAGGGAAGGAACTATGATTCCCGTTCAGAGGGCGTTGCCTTGACCATTACTGAGCACACCTGCATCTACACAGGACAGAACAGATTGCAGGATAAGAGCCTACAATCCAAATGTTGAATTATCTTGAAGATGGGCCATAGCTGGGGAAGCATTAGATTACTATTGTGTCTATTCTGTGGGAATAGAGATTTCTCATCTTGATTTTCCTCCCTTTGATGCCCATGTAAGTATTAAAAAACATATACAATTTCAGCAGTGCAGTGGAAATGCATGAACAGTAGTTGTTGCTGAGAATAAGTTTGAATGTAAATGACAATACAGTCATCTTTCAGGTGTTTGTAGGAATTTCATCTTTCAGGTGTTTGTAGGAATTATTGTTGAAAACTTCTGTTGAATGTTGTTTAAGATCCTACAATCAAAAACATATAATTTTAGAATGGTTTCGTTTGGAAGTAACCTTTGAAGATCAGCTTCTCCAAAGCCCCTGCCATAGGTAAGGACATAATTCACATAATCAGCTTCTCCAAAGCCCCTGCCATGGGTAAGGACACAATTAATAATAATCAGGTTGCTCAAAGCCCTGTCCAACCTGGCTTTGAATGCTTCCAGTGATGGGATATCCACAATTTCTGTGGACAGCCTCTTTCAGACACTATATTCACCAGAAAAAATGTCTTCCTTACTTCCAATCTGAATCTGCCTTTTTTTCAGTTAGAAATTGTTGCCCCTTATCCTGACAGAAAAGGTGTTGGTAAAGAGTGTCTTTCTTATAACTCCCTAAAAGTATTGAAAGATCTCCATGGAGCCTTCTTTTCTTCAGGCTGCACAAGCCCAACTCTCCCAGACTGTCTTCATAGGAGAGGGGTTACAGATATATGATTACTTTTATGGACCTTCTCTGGTACCATTCTAACAGGCCCATGTCTTTCTTCTACTGTGTACCTCATTATTCTTAGCATCCCTTGCCAAATTCAACTCCAACCTTTCCTTAGATTTCCTAATCCCATCCCCATTCAGGGACTGTGTCAGTATTCCTCACAGGATAAATATCCTTTGTTCCACTGCCTGTACATAAAGAACAACCATAAAAGGCAGAGGAAAAAGTAAAATTTACTAAATTTCCATCGTTTTAATTCATTAAGAATTTCAGTCCTTGGCTTGTAATGTAATCCTTCTAAAGTTATTTGCATTACCCACATCTATGAGTCACAGAATTTACATGAATAAGTTAATTGCACATGTAATATGAGTCTATATCCCCCAACTGATAGGATTTCAGACACAATGTAAGTAACAGCTTCTTTCCTAGTTCCTTATATAAAATGCAGAGAAGGAGAAATGCAATTTTCAAAAGGTGATGGCTAGGGAGAGAACTACCCAAGGTAACAGAAAGCATCCATGACAGGGCTTTTAAACCTTCTGCCTTTCACGAACAATTAGATCCTTTACGCTGGTTGCCCTTCACTTGGGAGTCACAGCTCTGAGTAATCACCCAGCATTCAGTACCTTTTAAAAAACATTAAGGAATTATTGTTTCCTATCAAAGGACAGCCAAAGGAGGAGGAGCAGATGCTGGCACAATTTCATCTAGCAGAGCATGGGTAGTCACCCTGAATTCAATTAATTTCTTTCCTTTGCCAGAGAATATTTCAAACAGTTTTGCCTGCTCTACAGTAACATCTTGGCCACAAATGGGAGATAGTTTATGACCTTTATTGTTGTTTGTTTATTTTTTAAGATAATTAAGTATCATATGGGACAAATAGAAGAATGGTGACAATGGCTTTTGGTAGCTAGGCCACTTTACTGGGAGGGGGAATCCTGCATTTTAGACTATGATACTACAAGCTATTAATAGAAAATTGCAAAGTATTGGGTATATAATGAATAGATCACTCTGTAATGGATGTGTTTATTTTGCTAAATGCTGCAACCTAACTAAGGAACAAATGGGGTGGTAGGATACTAACAGACTCTTCTCAAATCTAATTGGCTTAAATAAAGGACTACTCTAATGCAGGTACATATTTTGTAACATTATTAGGTAACTATTAGGTTACCTATTATAAGTAACTATATCAAACCATTATTTTTGATTAATAAGAGAATATAATGAAAAGCTAGTACAAAATCTGATCCATAGAAAAACCCTGTAGTCTTGGGGGTTTTGCCTCTTATTGACAGATTGTGGATTATTAGGCATTCAAATATAGGATATGTGGGAGTTTTCAAGTCTTAGAGGTTAATATGCCCTGCACCCTGCTCTTTTCTTTTTTGTTCTTTTTTTCTTAACTACATGGGCTTTCAAGCCCACCACATGAAACTGAAAAGCTAAATAAATCATAAAGAATGAAAACCTGAAGTTTTTGACAAGCCTAGGTGATGATTTCCTTTCCTTAAAGACACCTGAAAATAATCAAACTCAAAATATGATGTGTTTCTGTAAATTAGATACCCTTATGACATGGTCCACTGGGGCCCGGGCTAGCTCTTGTCACACCGGTGCAGCACCAGGTGTGGGGATCAGCCATGGTTTGGGGTTTTACCAACAGCTGAACCCTTTAGAGCTGCTTGCTCTACAGTGCAGGGTCTGCCAGCCACGTCAGGAGTGGGGTAAAGGAGTGTGGTGGTTTGAATCGGAAGTGAGGTTTTTTTTCTGAATTCAGTGGTCAAACCAATAGGTGCTCAGGTTTGAATACTGGCATCTGGTGTGGCCACTGAGGACAAGGATCCGCCTCTGAGCACAC
>VXBS01001466.1:411250-489339 GCA_013400255.1 Sitta europaea
AAGGAGAAGGAGAAGGCTCTCTGTAGGAGGTTCCAGCAGGAGAGGTTTATTGGAGCTGAAGGGGTCACAACAGGAGAGCCCTGAGCACTGCTGGGCACAGGTTTAAAAACTGCAGCAATTCTGGGGGTGGGTACAAATCCTAAACCACTGGGGAAGCATCAGGGCAGGGTGAGGAGGGTCACAGCACTGGCCTGAGGCCAATTCCAGAAGGTGGGGGCAGAACAGGGCACATGTCCCAGTGGGGTGTCCAGGATAGGGAGCCCCCCAGGAACGCCCTGGGGGAACACTGGAAGGATTGGCTCAAGGCAGGAGTGACATGGAAGGGACCAGAACAAGGGGCAGGGTAACAGTGATTGATAGGGAAGGGATGAGAACAAAGGGAGGGGATTGCCATAAAGGGCAGCTTAGGGGAGGATACAGCTTTCAGGGATAAACCAAATTGGGGGCAAACATGGCAGAGAACAGAGGCATAAACCATTAACATTAAATCTGAACAATAAACTTAATCAAACAAAATTAACACGAGTTTCAACACCCTTACACTCAGCCACTGACACTCATCTGAAAAACAATTATTAGATTAAAACAATATTAAGGTGGCTGTTTAACTCCCACAGCTCAGTCTACCTTATGTAAAGCCTAACTAAAGAGAGTGATACCAGATATTTGTTTGTTCTGTATTTTTTAATGTTCTATTTTTATTTTCAAGCCCATGTTTAACCTTATCCAGTGATGTAAATAAAACTTTTACTTCACTGGAGGAAATTTATCAGAACCAGTAGTGGTAGCCTGAAATTCAAAGGGAAGTTGGGGACTCTGAAAACAGTTTTTGTTTTTGTAGCACCAGAGGCTTACATGTAACGTTATCTAATTCTGTAATGTATGTAATAATATGATATGGTTATTAATGTAATGCACAACATTATGATAAAGAATTATTGATGTATTATATAATATTTAACCACAGAATATTTACATCAAGTGTTTTGTATATGAGGACTTTGTAGCTGCTAAGACTAATTATTTTTGGAAGGTAGCTTCTTAGAATTTTTTTACTATACTCAAAATATTTCTTCAAGGTACTGCATATTTAGTTACTTTTCTCTGTGAAACAGATATCTGCTGATCTTCTTTGCTATGTGTTTTGTACATAAACAATGGGTTTTTCAGATAACATGGGGAATTTGCACCAAAATAAGTAAAGAAACTACATTTCTTTACTGTGAAATAGATGTGGAACAATGCGAGAGGAGCAGAATCCATTACATAGAAAGTTGAAGACCCATTGTGTAGTGGAAAACTAGTAGTGGAGATCTAGTTATAAATAGTTGCATTTCAGTGCTCCCATTTCAACTATTTGCATGCAAAAGTAGTACAGAATTAGCATAACTGCTCTGCAATATGGCATAATTGCTGGAGCAATACAAAACTCATATTCTGAAAACATTTGTGTGCACAATTTCTGCAATAATGTCAAAGGAAAAAAGAGCAAAACCAACAACGAAAGATTTAAAACATATTCTGAAGGAGGAGGTTTAAAAATTTGATATCAGAAAAGTTTTAATCTTAGCTACTTCTCTTATTTTCATCAACATGCTCTATGCACAGAAGAAACTGTTAAAGAGCTGAATACTGTAAGAACAATTTCAAAGTAGGAGAGTAAATCATATTAACAGTTGCTGTTTATCTACCTCAGAAACTATTTCAATAAACACAGAGATTATCCTGTGATGAAAAAATTATAAAAGATAGTAACTTTTTCAAAGTACATAGTTATTTCTCCAGCATCAGGGGACACTAGCACATATAAAGCCTTTGGGTCTATATTGTATTCCTTTTAGAACAGACAGCTGGGAGTAAAGAAGGAGCCATGCTGCCAAAATTCTTCAAAAGTATCTGGCTGTAGGCCTTTCAGGGGAAGTCAGATATAATTTAGAAGTCTTCAGGTTACTTTCAAGACTATTGAAAGCAAACTAGCTGCTGGTCTGTGTCAAGCAAAGTAAAAAATTCATTTTTGCTTTACTGATGTTCTTCAACATCAAAAAGCTGGAAAGATTCAGTTACATTTTCCTATAACTGATAGACCACAGCAAAACTGAAGTTTATTGTCTTTTTTCTGTATTCAGACATCTCTCATGTCTCAAGTGTTTTACCAACTCTTCTACCAGTCTGCTTCTGAAAACTTGTTTATTTCTGAAAATAAAATACCAATGAAGGTTTTAAAGGAATAAATGTGATGGACCACTCAGTGCAAATGTAGAGTAAATATTGCCAAGACCTCCCTTAGATTCTTGTGGATGAGTCTGTATTTTTTAGTAAACCTGCCAGTCTCCCTTCTCCTTTCTAGTATGGATGCTCTTTCATATTTGAAGATATAGAGTTATAAAATAGCACAATGCTTACAAGGATGAAGGAGCTGTGCAGCATAGCTAGAGTTCTTAATTCCTCATTACACTGTATCATACAGGCACACACATAAGTTAATTGCACAGGAGAAGAATCAACAAAGCAAATTTCGTGGGGTCCATCACTTCCTCCATCTGGATCCTGTGAATGTCAAGGGAGAAATCTGCCTTCCTGCACCAAAACTACAGTCATACTAATAATAACCAAAATGAAAAAGAATCCCACAATAAAAAAAGCTAATAAAATAAACAACTTGTTCTCTTAGAAGTGAGGAATCTAAGGCTACTTCAAACTGATGAAAGTCTGCAGTTAGTAAAAGCTGAACTTCAGATAAAGAGCATAATAATACAATGAATCAACAAGATAGTGCTCCTACAGTATTATCCAATCCAACATGAGTACATATAATCAGCAGTTCAGACAGTACATAGTTAAGGTGATGCAAATCACAGTGGCATAAAAATTGAAATACTGATATGGCACTTGTTTAAATGGTAAATTCCGTTTGGAAGTGAATGTGTGCTGCCTGTGCTTCCTGCTGACAAGCAGCAAGAGAGCTATTCCAGCACAATGCTGTGATTAGAACCAACCAGCTTAGCTGAAACAGTCTGCAGCTAAATCATGAGTTTTCTTCCAGCATATGGGAAGGTCTAATGCTTCAAGGAATGACACCCACACTGATATAGTTTTACTACAGTTGGTTTTATTTATATCATAGGTCCCAGGGCCAGTTGACCCAGTATTAAAGAAGAAATCATGACATCGTTTTACTGCACAGAAGCCCTTTCTTATTAGAACGCACATGAGGCATTTTTGAAATATGTTGCGCCTTGTTTCTTCAGCAGTACTGCAATGGCAGCACTGCCTTCTGCAGGCACATCCTTGCTATGTGGTCCTCATTGCAAGGGAACAGCAATTAATTTATTTCCATAAACCTAAAGAAAATGCAGCTGGCCATACTTTAAAAGACACAAAAGGAATCATGGCCTTAGGTGTTTCTCAGTTCTTCAGCCATTTTGTATGTTCACATACCAGGTTGTATTTTACTGATACAAACAAGCAGAACCCCTTGCAAGTGCTGGTCACATCCCACAGTGGTGGCTGTATTTGTGTCTCTGTCCCACTCACACCCTTCACCTCAGACACTGCAGGTTTGCAGCCTGCAGCAGCCCAGGGTCTGATTTTTCATTTCAACTGTTAGTACACAGCAGCACAACTCAGAGTAGACTGGATCACAGGTGCTGTACAGAATTTGTCTACTCTGTAGTACGGTTGGAGCCAAAACATTTGTCTGAATTCCATTTAGTGATTTGATAAACATTTCTTAAATTACAGCATCCATTGCCTGATGTAGAACAGCTTCAAGTCTGTATAGGAGACTGCATGTCCAAGAACTGGGCACACATTCTAGCCCCAAAGCAGACTGTTTTCTCTCCCATCTTACTGGAAGTTTGAATCTGTACATAGTAATAGACCAGTGATGAAAGATTAGGCACATCTTTTTTTAGTGTAGCTGATATTCTTTTTCTAGCAATAAACTAAACTGATGTCATCCATCTGAACCACACAAATTGTTGTGCATTATAGCTAGATAAACTCACTGAAAAGTCTATCTGCTGACAGCCATAAATACTGCAAAGTTTTACATTACCTCTCTACGTGAGCATGTGGGCAGGCCATGTCATTTATCCCATCCATAAGAAATTCCTCAGAGTGCCCTTTGGAGCAACCTCCAGAACCAGCTTAAGTTTGGCCTTTATGCTTCAAGGTACTCCAAGCAAATACCCTCAACCACTATTTTTATATGTATCAGAATCAGCTTTCAGTGAACGACTTATCCATATAGTAGCACAGGGCTCCCATGAAAACCTTGTTAAATTTTTCGTATGTGGGGAATGAATTCAAGTATGAGGAATAGCAAATTTTCACAAGTAATATGCCTTTTAAAAAATATAAAAAGTTACATGCCATAAAACCTTTTCTGTAGAATGATTTTAAACATCTTTGTATATGTGCAAATATGAGAGAGACAAGGAAGACAGTATAAAATCCATCAATTTAATTGTAGTAATAAAAGTCCTACTTAAAGACCAAAAAAAACCCTGGATTTTTGACATTTCAGGTCTTAGCATCTCAAAACGCACAAAAAGAAGATATAATGATTCTAAAATAACATTTGCCATATTTGAAACATCTGTTCCAGTGTGCACTTATAGTTCTCCTGTGTTTTCAAAATTTTCTTCTACTTATCACATATTTCTCAAAACAATATGAAAACAGAGGTTGTCTGAGTTGTCAGGGCAATGGGAAGGAGGAAGAGACATGCACGTATCTCCATTCCCGTGTATAGAAATTAAAACATGCTACAGACAGCAATGTTTATCACTTCAGCATTTTTGTATTGTCTCTGCTCCCAACTCAAAACAATTTCCATCCTTCCACTGAGTCTAAAAACATTTCTTATGATCCTGCTGAGAACTCACATATAAGTTAGACTTAAATCACAACAACAGGAACAAAAAATTAATCAAAAAGTACACCTTCAGATGTTACCATTGTGTTTCAAAATACTTCTCTATGACAAAAGATAATAAATTTGCATAATAACATATTTGACTCTGGCTATGATTAAGGGAGGAAAGATGATATTTTTTAGAAGGTATTTGAAAGACATTTGTGAGCTCATTTTAGGATTATTTCTTTATAGGAAATTAATAGATATCCTGCAATAATTTTGTCTGTAAGGTAAATTATTGGATTGTTCTGTGAAAATACTGGGTCTTCTTTATACAAGAATACTGTATAATCCAAAGCAGAAAATAAGACAGAAGAAAAAAAGCATCCCTACAATTAGAAAGAGTGCTATAAGCAAAACAGCTAACTCAGAAAATCCTTTGATTTCAACTCAACTGTTCTATTTTATACAACTGTTGTTAAAGTTGTGGAACTAATTATACCCTAATACACAATGGTGGATTAGGAACTTTAGGCAACTACTCTATTCCAGGCATGACAAGAGACAGGCACAGTAGTGCTAGAGTTGGGTACATTATAATATTTCTTTATAGAACTGATTTGCTGCTATCTTTTAAGGCGAATCCCTCTGATATCTCTGCACTTGTTCAGGATATATCCTCTCAAAGGTACTAATTCTCTAATTTATGAAGTTTGAGCATACAAATTGGCAAACCCTGTCAATGTGCCAGACAATTTCATTGCAGATAATAGCTGCATGCTTATTTTATAATCTGAGAGTCTGATTTCAAAGTAAGAAGCAGGGTAAAATCACTGGCAGCACAACAGACTTACCAGGTAGCACATAAATTTAGCTGAAATTTTACTTAAAGCTGCACCAAAAATATCCCAATTAGTGTTATGATGTTTTTATACAAGTTTCTTTTGCATTAAGAATGAATTAAAAAAATTTGTATGGATGTGTGTTTGCATGTGTGACACATTTTAGACAACCTGGATAGCTTAGATAACTGTTTAGATACTGCAACATGTATTCTGGTAAACCCATCCATGACACCAGCTACATATGTCTTTAGTGGCTTAATAGTTTGGAGGCTTTTATGTAAAAAGATACCTCACTGAGAACAAGTGAAATACATTAATTATTTTACCCAGAGATTTTGCAACGGCATTGTAAAATATTTATGGCAGTATTTTTTCTGTGTTCTAAAATAAAGGTAAATCTCAGTGAGACTTGTTTGGCCAATCAAGACTAGGAAACAGTCAGAACCAGATGAAATGTAGCGTTAACTATTAATTACAAAAGAGAAATGCTTCCTTGGACAATGAACCACTCAAAAAACAAACAGAAATCAATTTACTTTGGGATATTCCTAAGAGACAAAATAGAGGAACATGTATGATAAATTATTCATCATAGCTTATTCACACAATTTTAATTATTATATTCTTTCCATAATAATCTAAACATAGAGAAACTCAGGGGACTCAAAGTCTCAAGACCATTGATTGTAGGATACAGAGCTTTCACCTTTATATTGACTATATATGTGGGGACTGGATTCAATGAGTAAAAGCTGCTATAATCTTTACAGTTCGTGGAAAAAGAGCAGGTGATGATGACAAGGAAATAGCAAGCCAGGGATATCTCCCAAGAGCTGCTAGGTGAATTCAGAGGCAATTAGAAGTATTCAGCCCTTTACAAGGTACAGCCCCAAGGGCTGTAACAGGAGCAGTGACAAATGGCTGCTTCAGAGAGCAGGACTGAGTAGACAAGGACATGCCCAGGCTTCTGTACGCTGAAGTGTGCCCTGCTGGTTAGAGTGAAACATGGTTGCAGTGACCTCTCTGCCATTATCATGCTGTCTTTGTGAGGTGAAAAAGCTGAGTTTTCAAGAGCTGAAGGGGCTACGCTCTTCAGAGTGAATGCATGAAGATCCTTTCCTACTTAAGAGAAGAAAACCTCAGCACCGGCCTCAAATCATTTGCAATCCATCTTGCAAATTTTGGCACAAGCCACTAGTCTTAACTGAGTTAAAAATAATAATAAAAACACTGCAGGAAAAGTGCAAACTGTTGAAACAATCACACCCAGATCACTGCATCCCTTTTATACTTTCCGTAATGAGATTTTCTCCTTTGCTTTAAAGAGTGATCCAAAACTTGAGCATCAGAACAGCTGACAGGAAGTGAGAGATGTTAAAAGTCCAAAAGAGCACAGCCAAACTCGTTTTTATTCTTGTATGCTTTAGGATGCAGATTAGAAAAATGAGGGTGTGAGAACATATCCTGAGAACAACAACAGCAATGAAATCATTAACAACACTGATTTTCAAGTGCTTGCTTTTCTTTCAGAAACTTTTCTTTCACTTTTAGTTAGCTGGCTCTTCTTGAAGTGAGAATACTTGACAAAAAAATACCCCCTTCCCCCAAAAATCCCCAAACCAACAACCACCACTAACAAAACCCACCCTATTCCAGAAAANAAAAACCCCCCCAATACAAAAAAAAAAAAAAAAAAAAAAAAAAAAGAACCAAACAAAACCAACCAACCTAGATTACAAAAGCAGCAGGACTTTGTGTGTTGTGATTTTGGTGTGTTTCATTATGTCTGACAAGAGTGTATGAGAGTGAAAAATAAACATGGAAAAATCCCAGGGCTGGATGCTCCAAATGTTACATATACAAATTTGTTGTCTACATCTACATATATATAAATTTATACATACATATATATATATATACACACCTACACTCTAACCCTACCTGTACCATACAGCCACCCTCAGAGAAAATTCACTTTTCCCCCTTCCAGAAGAGGCTGAGAAAAGTCTCATCCCTGAAATTTTAAGATAAGTTTGTTTTTCTTTTTCTGTACTTCAAAGGAGCTTCTCTTTCCCAGAGCACTGCCATGAAGTACTTATGTGGAACACAGGTTGTACAGACTCAAATGCGGTGCAAATTAGAGTAGGATAAACATGAAACTATTGCAGAGGCATCTGAGTCCTGTAAGTTTTGGAAGATATAGGATACAATCCAAATTCAAAGAGGGAAGAAGATTGATTTATCCAACCAATTACCATTTTCTTCTTAAAGAAGTTCTCACAAATAAAAGTTTTCCATTTTAAGGAGGTTTTGGCAAGACAGCAATGCTAACTCATAATCAAATAAGATATGACCCTCAGAAAATACTGAAGGAAACAGATATAATGCTCTGTCCTAAAGCTCTTCTGTTGAATCCTCTCCACACATATTCAATTTACTGTCACCATGTGTCAGGAGAGGTCACAGAGTGCCATGACCATACCCTGTCCTTCCCCAGGTGTTCTATAACCCAGCAATGTCTCTGTCAGAAGAGACATGAGATGGCTGTGGTGGGTACCAAGGTACCTCAGCCTTAGCGATGCTAGGGGCCTGCTATTTGCAGCACTGCACCTTTCCACCCAAGGTGTGTTGGCAGTGCCTCCCAGAGTCTGTGTTACACAGCTGTCAAGCTGCCAAAACAGCCTTTTAAATCCCAAAAAACCTCAAGCATTTCAAGCAGATTTTGTTGTCATATAATTCCTCCCACTTCCCCTCAAAAACCCAAACCTCCTTCTAATGGCTTAGAATTCCCAGGCCATTATCTGTTGTTGAATTCCTCTTTATCCACTTTTAAATGCAAAACTTTTGTGAAATGGGGAAGGAGAGCTTCAAAAGGAGACATAAATAGAGTCAGTCCCTCAGGATGAGATAGGATCAACCAGTACAAACCTCTTCCAATTGTACATCCAGCATATTCTTTGCAGAATACAGCTTGTTCCAGATCTTCTGAAAGTAGTCTTTCAGATGGAAAAGTCTTTTCAAAATAGGAATCTTGTCTCACATTTCACAATACTAAGTTGCTGCCTTTTCAGCTCAGCTGCAGACAATTACACTATTACTGCCCCAAGCACCCGTAATTGAGTGACTAAGATGTTATATAAACTGAACTAGAGGCATCTTAAAAATTTAAAACCAGCTATCCTCTTTCTTCTCTAGTGAAACAGTTAAATTATGACCTGCATTTGAAGGTGACCTGTCTGGCCTACAGAATGCTGCCATCACATAGACAATATGTTGATCTTTCTCTTGGCTCTTCCCTTGCCTCTCCAGCAAAGGCATAATTTGATTCCTAAAAGGCCAGCTGCAGTAGTACTATCCTGTTGATGAGGGTTCTCAAGTAAGATGGAGATGCTCTTGAAGGTGAGATGTCTACCTCCTGCAGTTGAGGAAACAGAAGCACCATTTTTTGAGATCTTTGTTAACTGCCTGCTGCTTGCAAGGGCACGTTTTTCCCTAAGTACTGTACAATTAAGACAACTCTAGGGAAAATTCTTTTCATTCTCCTGTGCACCTTGGAGTAACCGTATAAACTGCTGTATAAACTTCTGCACAAGTGCTGGTGAACAGGCCAGTGCATGTAGGAGCTGAAGACAAATAATGTGCTTAGAAAATAGAAAGGAAAAATACCTTAAACTGTCCTTCACAGCACGGCAGGGTGGCACAAAGACAAAGACTCCAACACAAGTTTACAAAGACCCAAGCTATTTTTATGCAATTCAAAAGCAGGCATAGAGGAGCTTAAAAAAAAAAAAAAAAAAAAAAAGCCTATCACTGCCATGAAGAGGAATAAAGCNCACTGCCATGCAGAGGAACTAAGCTCTCTAATATCCTGATTTACTACCTTACTTTAATACTTCTTGGGAAGGACTTTGTAGGACAAATAAAGATGAATGTGTAGCACATTAATATCTTAAAATCACTGCAACACTTAGTTGTTCTTATGTAATTTGTTTGTTTCTCTTCTTTTTTATTCCAGACCTCTGACTTTGCCACACTAAATAGTACTTTTGGTATAAATAAAAAAAAAATAATCACATGACACTTGTTATACTTTACTTTCATTGCCCTCTAATCTCTGCTAATTAAGACATGGCCACTGAATTTAGAAGTAATTGAATAAGTAGTATCACCTCAATTGCTAGGGGTCTCTACTAAACTGCTTGAAAGACAAGAAGTATATAAGAAATTTTACAAATATAATTTATATCTTAAACTTTCTGTAATTGTGTTATCGTCAATATAATACAATTTGTATTTCAAATACTGCATCAAATGTAGTGCTCTTCTGTGGGCAATTGCTACATGACTAGATGCCCACATAGAAACAAATAATCTGTTTTCAGCCTTCCTGAGGAGAAACAAGTACTTCTGCAGAGTGAATTATATGAATGAAGTGATTGCACAGACATCTGCTAAACTTGTTTACAAGAACTCCAGTCCTAAGTGACAAGTCAGGCTTGAGACCAAACCCATCACTGCTTTTGAAAGCTGCTATTAAAGTCTGTGCAGTTCACTGCAGCCACATTAAAGCCTTTAAAGTATTACTACAGTCATTGAACTGACAGTAGACTAAGTCAAACTCATCTGCTCCCAGGTTTACCAATGAGATGCAAGTAATTCCTGAAGCTAAAATATATCATTCACTGGGAAAATAAACCATTTCCTCAATTTTTTAGAGGTTTCACATTCCTTGCATGTTTTGCATAAATACAAAATTCTTTTTCCCACTTATGCTCACATTCTCCACATAGATAGGTCTAAACCCCCCAGTATATCAGTTTGGGGTTTTTTTTAAACAGGGATTGTTTGACAGCCTTTTTTCTTTTCCATTTCAGTAACATTTGCATGTTAATAATAGTCTGTGGATTTTATATGTATGTACATGTAGACAGATACTTCAACCCTTCATTGACAATTATCCCATGGTGCAAGGTAGGGAGAGGTGTGTTTTAGAGATATTGAGAAAGTTGGCCTATGGAAGAGCAATGAAATAGCATCACATGTTGACATTATTAAGCTGCAGTTTTTCTGCCACAGATGTTTATGAATCTGTGGGTGTGAAAGTGAAAAAAATTGTTTTCAGGCTTAGATTTACTTTTTTCCACAAGTAACCTTTTCTGACAGAAAGAACAAATTCTTTGTGAACAAATAATCTTAGTGGAAAGTTTGTTTTTCTTTGTCAAAAACTGTTTTTAAATTGTATAGGGGATCACTTGCAAAAAGGCCCATGAAGTTTAAAAATGTCATAATATAATGCAAAATAGTTCTCTGTACATAATAGCACTAAATAAGCCAGATGCATAATGGTTTTAGACAGCAGAAATATCTGAGGATCAAAGACTATTGTTGTACAGTGATCTCAAATGACTGACTGCTTGGCAGTCCTTGGAAAGTAAGCTTTACTGAACTTGACCTTGAGATCACAATTTGAACACATTTTATTCTTGGAACAGGTAGATTGTTACATCATAACAAGAAAAAAATACTGCTTTTCATTCAGCTGTTCACAGTCTTTTTTCTAGAGTCACAAAACACAGTATTTCAGAAGTATTATTGCTTTAGGGCTCATTATTTACAGTAGGTTTTCTTTTTTTTTAAGAAATTAATTTCTTCCAATTAAGCACAATAGTCACACATTTCCCTCCCAACTTTCTGACAATACTTCATGACTATGAACTATGACTATGACAACTTCAGCCTTTCAGAGTAACAGTAAAATCCATATTCTCTTAGAGAAAAAAAAACAGAAACAGTGTAGACTATGCAAAGCAGCTAGAAAATAAATTTGCCTTTTATCATAGCAAAATTTCATAGAAAGCATGGCTGGAGATATACTCCACTTGTCTGGATATACTGATTTCCCTCACCTTCATTTTTAAAAAATATTAACATACTGGTGCGACTTTTCACTCAGTCTGATGACAGCGGAGTTTCAGACATAAAATTTGTTTCTGGCTTCAGATGTAAATTTCAGTAATACTGAAAATAACACCTTGTTATAAAGGCATATCAGAGCTGGTGTTCAGCACAGGCAAGGAATAGACCTGTTCAGTGGATTTTCCCCTCCTGTAGGCCCTCAAAAATCAGTCATAGATGGGTTTGGGTTGAAAATGACCCTTAAAGGTCATCTAGTCCCAACCCCTGCAAAGACCAGTGACATCTTCAAGCAAATCAGGTTACTCAAAGCCCCATCCAACCTGACCTTGAATATTTTTAAGGACATCCACAACTTTTCTGGACAGCATTTCACCACCCTTATCGTAAAAATTGTCTTCTGTGTGGTCTAAATGCACACTCTTTTAATTTAAAACACTTGCCCTATGAGTACAGACCCTGCTGAAAAATCTCTCCCCATCTTTCTTGTATGTCCCTTTTAGGTCCTGGAAGGTCTCTGTGGAGCCTCTTCTTCTCTAAGTTGAACAATCCCAACTCTCTCAGCCTGTTTTTGTAGAAGAAATGTTCCATCCTCCTCTGGACTACAGTGCTATGACCTTCCTCTAATGGGGATCTCAGAACTGGATGCAGCAGTCCAGGGTGATGTAAAGGGGCAGAATCTTCTCTCTCCCTCTGCTGGCCACGCTGCTTTGGATGCAACCCAGGACACAGCTGGATTTCTGGACTGCAAGTGCACACTGACACCCCAAATGGCAGGGCTGCTCTCAATCTCTTCAGCCCCCAGCCTGTGCTGATACTGGAGATTCCCTTGACCCAGGCTCAGCCCCTTATACTTGGCCTTGTTGAACTTCATGAGGTTCATGTGTGCCCACTTCTTGAGCCTTTCCAGGTCCCTATGGATGGCATCCCATCCTTCAGGTCTGTCAACTACACCACTCAGCTTAGGGTCATCTGAAAACTTGCTGCAGGTGAGCTCAACCGTACTGCCTATGCAATTGATGTTGATATTAATCAGTGCTGGTCCTAGTATGGACCCCTGCAGAGAACCTCTTGTCACTGATCATCAGGTCATTAAGGCATTGATTACTGCCCTCTGGTTTCACCATTCAGCCTATTATTATGATGTCATGTCTCAGCTTCTTCTCCTCTCCTTCCTTAACCCAACATTCTCCTCATCCTCCTTTTCTAGCTCATCTTTGAGGTGCACAAAGCACACATCAGTGTGTGCAACTGCAATCCTAATTTCTGCATACTAATACTGACCTGCTTTGTATTGCTTTTTAGATCCTACAAAGGATAGGGAATTCTCTCCTCTTGCCTATGCTGAACCCCTGAGTGAACACATTCCAGAGAACAAATTTAATTTCCTTGGAGTCTGTAAGGAACTGGAGAGAGAAAGTCTCTTAAACATCCACCAAGAGCCACCCCAAGCACCACTGATCTTTGCAAACTGATTGCCACTGAGATCTTCCAAACTATTACCGTGGGAAGATACTAAGCAGCTGTCAAAAACCTGAGTTTTGCAGAAACAGGATATGTTACCTTTCAAAATTCAAATCAGTCAACAACCGCCATTTATAGTTTAAACCATTTCTGTGATCTATGCTTAGAAAATGTATTTACTTTATTTTTTAGAGGGCTGATGATCTTAATGATCTTAAGGGTATGATCTTAGATTAAAAACATTTTAACTTTCTCAAGGTTGCATTTAATTCCACATCAAATGAATTACTTGAATATGATATCAAATCACAGTTTAGGTTAAGTTCCTGTGAAATTCCAGGAGTATAAAAGTCTCACTCAGGAGGAGCTTTGTGTTTTGTAATACTGGACTGCAATTTTTGAAAGGCATGGATACAAGTCATATTTGTATCTTTTGTTTAATTTTAATGTGATATTAATACTTAATTTTTATTCAATTTTCTCAGGGTAGATATTGAACAAAAATGTTAAACTTTAGCAGTAAGACCAGTAAAACAGGGTAACATTAATCTCTCCTTGGAGAAGATTTTGAATTATCTGAAGGCCCCGAGTCAAGTGGGAACTTGGAAAATCCTGATGTTCGGTTCATTACTGGTTATTTTACTGCATCAAGGCAGTAAAAGGCACATGAAAGTGGTTTTGCTTTTAGGAATTATAAATAGAAAACGAAAGAGCTACTCATTTTGTATACAAAGAGAAAAAAGGCACTTATACATATTCCTGACCTGAGTACAATTTGTTGCTGTACAGAAAGCAGCAATACAAATTCTACAGTAATGGTTTTGTCATGGGAAAAGTAATTTGGAAAACAGGAGCTTATCATTACCCTAAGCGGTATAGTTTCCTTTATAGCCATGTATACTGTTAGAAATACAAATATTGATGTTTAAAATGAGAGAAATATTAAGAGGAAATCTGCAAATAATCGTGTAGAAACAGTGATTTTGTAGTATATACTCAAGCTGAAAACATAAATGTAGACAATTTAAAAGCCATTTAGCAAGATGTGTTAACATAATGGATCAGAAACATGAAACATTAGTTAGATTCATAAGCTTAAATATGTGCAAAATTGTATTTGGGGGTGTTTTTGTTTGTTTTCAGTTGTCAGGTAACTACCTGCATTGTTTGAGATCACAGTTAAAGCACCTATTGTCCCTTGAAACACCTTGGATCCCTTTAACATGATAATTTCCCCAGCATACACAATTTTTTTGTGAAAAAAATCTTTGCGAATGTTCACTGTTTAGCTGAGTGCTGCAATGCTACAGATCAAATCAGATTTTTAGTAGTCTCTATAGAGTCTATCCAAATTCCAAATCTATAACCATATTTTTAATCCACCATTAAATAACAGGAGATCTTTAACAATTCCAAATGCTAAGGTGTCAGCTTTGCTTAAAAGCAGCACTGTTTTTTCATGTGAGATGATACTTTTGTTTCTGTGAACAAACAAAAAAAACCCCATCAAACACAATTTTACATGTTTTTAAGCTTATTAATTTAGCTGAAATCACGTCTTGTTTCTGATACATTATGTTAAGGCATCTTGTTAAATTGCTTTTAACATTTCTGTTTGTGTTTTAAGTCACAGGATGCTTTGAAAACTGTTGACTTGATAATGACTGGGTCTGCATGGGCAATGTGACAGACTGCTATTATGAATTCAGTAATAGCTCACATGCAGCTATGGATATCAGAAATTGATTTCATCATGTCACAGTCCTTATTCCATTGATCAGATACCTAGAATGAAAAAAATCATTGGAAGGAAGCTCGAATAGTTTTCTTAGTCAGCAGTGGGGACTGGCCTCACACTTTGTCTTTTCAGATACCAGGCAATTTACTCAATGTAGAGAGAAGCTACAGAGGTTCTGTAATGTAATCAGTGATGTGGGACAGGTTTTCTGTGGCTTATTCCACAGGAGTTGGATGAGTTCTCTATGCTTTTGCCAACACCAAATGTCCAAGTCTCCTTTATTTTCCCTGAAAGATACAGAGTTCCCCAGCTCCATCTCAGATACCTCTGAGTCCGGCCTCTTTATCATTTAATTGAAGTAAACAGAACACTGAAACCAACAGTACAAGTATTGCTTTGTTAGAAAGTATTAAAATAAGGTCCAATAGGAAACAAAAAACACCTTTCAGATCTTGAAAACAGGGAGTTCATGAGATTCATGAAGCTTTAGAAAGCTGGTTATTCATATCAGGGAAGACAGGAAGGCCCTGAAAGCATTGGCTCACATCTACAGTTTCTTGAAAAGTTTTGAAAGACATGGAAAGAGTCTTTCATCTACCTTCATTCCGTTTCACATCATCAAGGAAACACATCTGCTTCCTATTATAACATACCCTGGGTTGCCTGACCAGCTGAGGCCCGAGGGGATAATATGGAGCTTATTTCCAGAAGCTCCTTATCTATAAAAATATCCCCCACTATCTATTTCCCAAATGTGAAAGGAGATACTATGAGCCCTGATGCTGGAAATTTCAAGGGGGTGAGAGTGACACTTCAGGAAGGGTTTGCTCAATTTGAGCATGTCATGAGGCCAAGTGACCTGTGGAAAAAAACAACAGAGCAGCCACATCACAGCATTGATTTTTTATCAATAGTCACAGGACTTCAGGTCAAATGTTGTCTACTCACTTGTGCTTTCATGTAGCCTTCTGCAGTATTTTACAGTTTATCATATATAAAACAAGAGCTAAAAAAAGAGCTCATCTTGAGGGATGGGAAATGTTAAGGCGAAAACTTTAAAATACCTAATATCAGTTTAAAGCTGTTATCCAGGGCCTGACAAAAATCAAATGCTCGTAGAGTAAACAATGGCATTTAATAGGAAATGCTAACTTCTTTGGCCATGTAAGAAAGATAACCTGATGAATTTAATCTGTGATTTTCTTTGAAGACTGAAAATATATAGAAAAAAGGAAGAGGAAGTCAATGAAGAATTCTTAAAAAAAATGTGTTATCTAGCAAGAATGTAAGCTGAAACAGTTATCATGTCAGTTATCTGTTTTCTTGATTGTATCCCACCAGACAAGGAAGAACAGCCTATATATGACTATACCAGATTTCTCAGAAGTTTCCACTGTTGCCCTATGAAACAGTTCCAGGACCTGCCATGATGCTCTGGCGTCTTATTGCACATCTTGATCTGCTTTAACCTGAAAATTCTTAGCCAATATAAGAAAATTTAGTTATGATCATTTTACTTTTTCATCAATTCATATATTTGTGGTAGGTTCAATGTACAGAATTCTTCATACTATTGTTTGTTTGTGAGACATATCACAATGCAATTAAGATCCTTGCATGCTTACTGATCTTAGCTTAGGACTTCATATGTGCTTAGTATTCTAATTTCTTTCAGGGTGCTAAAAATTCTGATTTAAGTTTTAAGAGCTCCTCAACAATTAGTAGTATATTTAGTCACCTAGAACTATTATGATGTGATTTCTGGTTTTTTATGAGTATGTAGTAGTTTCACATTTCAAACTTACCTAGTTGGTTAAATGATTTATGACACATAAGTTTTGTTTCTCAGCTTAGAATTATTAGGGTTATATGTGCTACATAATTTAAATTAATTAAACCATAATTTAAATTAAATAAATTATTATGCTCTGGGCAAATCCATTAAAAAAAAAAATTAAAAAAAGACTCTACAATGTTTAGTCCTAAGAATTTTGCCATGTTTTCCATTTTGCAGTAGGCTTTTATTCTAGAAATATTGCAATGCCATCACATAATTTTAATTAGAATATTACAATAATCCTTACCCATGCTTTATATTATAATACTTATTGTTCACTGTAATTTCCTCTCAGATGGCCTGCCAAATTCAGCTTGATAAAAATGACAGCAACTAATTACACTACCAGAATTATTATTTTTTTAATACAATCTGTATAGTATTTATATGCCGCTACATTCACACATTGTTTTCATAAAGGTTCAATGGCTTCAAATCCTTATTAAACTTTAAAGTAAATATAAGAATTTTTTTTGTCTGCATTCATGCTTTTTATCAGAAATCTATTTATTGAAAAAGTGGTAATTGTGTATCCCCTTGTTTGTGTACTCTCATAGTAGTCACTGAGCATGGATATGCAGAACCCTGGTAACTCCTTCTGCAAGATGACAGTTTTACAGTGACACAAACATTTAAGAGTGAAACTGCCTCTGACAGAAACATGTACTTTGTCACATAATTTCTTGTTCTTCAATTACATTCCTGTATCGGCGTAGTAGAAGTCACTATTGCGCAGTACGGGAGCTAAGCTACATTTAAACAGTATTTTTCCTTTTTAACCCACACTTGTTCTCTCCTTCAGATCATATTGCAGCCCCACAAACAGCTGCACCTTGGGAATGGAGTGCACAGCACAGGGACAGAAATGATCACCTGGGAAGGAAGGTTAATTGAATATCCACAAACTGTATCAATGAGGAACTGGATTGCTCATGTTCAGTAACAGGTAAAAAAATTTAAAATGCACAGCTAATCCCCCTTCTTCCTTAAAACAGGAAGATGAAAGAAAGGAAAAAGAGATCTGTTAGAAATGGCAGCTGTTTCACTTAGGATACCATCTGACAAGTTCAAACACTGAGACAACAGCAGAACAAAAACCTAAAGGAAATAGTGTTGCATGCATTCAGGCCCTGTGCTGCTCATTAAGCAACCTGTTTCCCTATGTACTCAGAACTTCAAACATGTCTTTGGTCTTAACATTTTCTTTCAAGATTTATAGGCAAACTCACTGTGCCTGACATAAATGCTTTTGCACACATTATGCTTGCAAAACCTCATAATGGGCATGCAAATTGATATTTATTCACTCAAAGACAGTAACTACAAATAACTACTCTTGCTGCAGTATCCATTGAGAGTAGCTGTGATACACTGGTGTATCCATCAAAATCTTCTTTCAAACAAGCAGTTTTCATCAAGGAACAGGTATAGGGGCTTTTTTCCCCAGGCAGTGGTCAGCAGGGAACAGGTATAGGGACTTGTTTTGCTGCTTTTTGGGAGGGTCTTGTGGTTTTGTTTGTTTGGGGGTTTTGTTTGTTTGTTTGTTTGCTTGGGATTTTTTAAGCATTAGTAGAGGCTAGAGGCTGTGCAGCAATAATTGCTGGAGCTGGCTGACCTACATTGGGAGGGGCTATGTGAAACAGAGAATGGACAGCAACAACCCTTCCAGTACCTTCAGGTGAACTGCTTGTTTCTACTGTCATTAAAACACAATTATGCATGGTTTTACTTTCACATTCTAGAGACAATGAGATTCTTTCCCTAGCAGCCATGGAAGCTGGATCAATTGTTCTGCCTCATTCTCTCTACACCCACAAACCTGCCACAGATTATCATCAGGCTTATGGAGATTAATTTAAGATTGCAAAGCTCTGATAATGAATTCTATAGCAAACAAACCAAAATGTTTTTAACCACCAGGCCAAGAACAGTCAAAAAAGTCATTATTTCCTCCCACTACCTTAAAAAAAGAAAATCTGATACTGTTACAGTTCTCATTCTCATCTAAATCAATTTAACACTACCTTTCTCTCATAAGGATAGTATATCAAGTTTTAAACTTTAAAAACAAGAACAAACACCCTAGTTATCTCCACTGTTATTAGCAAGATGAAGAAAAGAATTGTGCAATTAATTATACTACACTCAAAGAGAAAAATCTCAACTAGTGTTAACATGCAGAGGTTTTCTCTGTGGAGGAAATAAGACACATTACATTCTCATTCAGCTTCACAACTTACATAAGGTTAAACCACTGCTATTATTCTTTTGCTGAAGAACTGTTGGAATGAAATTTGACATACAATACAAAGAAAATGGATAAATTATGTTTTTAAGTCCCCAGGATGTATTAAGAAATGACTACTCCGTGTGTTATATTTGTGAAAGCAAACTTCAACTGCATTCTGCTTTGAACAATTTCATACTTCATCAAATCGGTCAGTTTAGATTGATCAAATATTTACTTGTAATCAACATGATCAATTAATGCATTTGATTTCAATGGTCAGAAGCATGGGATTCCACGTGCTCCAATGACTAGCACTTGCTGTTTCAAGGACAGTGCGCTTCTTTCTCCTATAATTCAGCACAAAAATTCTCTTACTTTACAAAGTACACATTCATTTCAAATGGTACAGTCAATGCATTAATAGATTACAGCCCAAAATTTGTATGAGGAGCAGGGAATGGGAGGCACTCATTCTGTAGAAAAGAGCTGGCTGGCTTATATTTTGAAAAGATAAGGCATATTTGCTATTCTCTTGTTTAATTAAGTAATAGCAAAAACGAACTTAAATTTAAGGCAAAAGGTACTTTTATTAATTTGCGATACAGTTTAGGAAAAGGACATGATAAAAAACTTCAAAGATTGGTGGAAAACTAAAAAGGAAGTGTTGATATAATATGTTTTATACTGTGCAATTAGTTTGTATTAAGTTTAGCCTAAGCCATAAACATCATTACTTCTGTGATTTTTAAAGTTGGGATGACTTTCTTACAGTATAAAATACACGTTCATCCTTTTTCCAAAATTATTAGTAAATAATTGTGTTCCTATTATTGTTGCAAAAGTATTTCCTTTTTCATAATCAAATACTTTCTTTACACTTTATGACTAAAGCAGCTGAAACAGTGATGAGTGGTGACTGGTTTTCCTCAATTCTTATTCTGCTGATGGTCTGCTAGTGCTATTACTCTGAACTTCCTTATTTAGGCTTTTATTGCTGTCTTGGGGAAGCTCAAGATGCATGAAAATAGACACTGTTCTCAGTTAACCTGTGTTCAATACAATTTACTTTATTGGGAAAGAGGACACTGCTGCCATATTACACTGACTCTAAAAAAGATCCAGGATGGAGGCTTCCATCTTCTGAATTTGACTCATCATATTCTGCACTATGCCTGAGGTGAGATTTTAACTTCCAGACTTTATGCCTGTTTTCAAAGTGAAAGTACTATGGCCCTAAGACAATTTTATTAGCTTTCTTTCCTTTTTTTCTCCTTCTCCTTATATTTTTTATGCATGGATCATAAACATGGATATCATCTTGCTTTGTTTACATAGAACAGATTTAGTTCCCTTATAAATCTGCAAAATGGAAATAAACACTTGTGAGTGTTGTCATGTTTAAGCCATTAGTCACAAGCCTCAGAAGACAAATTATGCTAGGCATGGCTCAGGAACAGCAGAAGACTGCTCGTTCTAACTCATCTTTATTACAAAAAAAGAAAACAACACAACTGAATGTTGCAAGTGATGCATTATCTTTTTATCTGACCATTTAGGTAAGGTTTCATGGGAAAGGCAAAACTAATGGTTGAAAGAAGGCTTTTATAGAAACTATTTATTTTTATTTTGATTTTGATTTTTTGTGCCATGAACAGTAAGACATAAGCATTTCTATCCTTAGTTTCCTACTCAGTATTGCATCTTCCTTCTATACCTCAAAGGAATCAAGTCAATTCTCCAAGACAGTTCCATCAGGCAAAAAGAGAGGAACACTGTGAGTAGAACAAAGATATATACACACACTGATGAGCCTGTCCAGGTATATCAAGAACTAAATTCTGGGTTTTTTTCCTCTCAACAGAGGTCACCAGTTTTCATCTCTGATGTACTCAGCTATTTTTCTCAGAAAATATGTAGAAATCTTTGAAAATAGAACTCTGAAAACTTTACCATTTTTAAACCAAGTCCAAAATTTACCAATGTGTTCTAAAATTACTTTAAGGAAATACATCAGACAGAGGCAGTTAGTAAAACTGTATAGGTCTCATTACACTCAAGTAGAAGAGGGCTAAGAACTCCATGGTTGTAGGCAGTCTTCTGGGAATGAAATTGTGTTTAGAAGAAGGAATTTGCAATCTCTTGCTGCTCAAAACTGAGGAACTCTAAATAGTAGTAGAAGGATACAGATATAAAAATTAATTTAGAGAGGATTTAGACACAGACCATGATTTATTTGCAACACCAAGGGATTAACCCAAAGACCTCTGGTGCCTTTCTTGTCATGCCTCATAACATCAGTCTATTAGATATTCAGCTTCTTCTATAAATGTATCAGTATTCTGATATCAGAGTAATATAAAAAAGTCATATTATTAATCCTAGTTATTAGCAAACACGTCAGTAAAATTCTAGTTCTAGCAATGCTAAATAACTACAAGATGAACCCAAAGATATCGCCAGTCATCATAGTTTCCCAGGCTTTGTGACTGCATTACTACCATTGTCATGTTTGCAAGAAAAAGCACCACAATATCTTAATTTACTTTAACACATTCTTAGTCATCTGTCAGAGCTCACTGGAGATAATGGCTGCAGAACTGCTCATCAAAATTTCACATCAAGCATCATGTCCTTGAAACTATTCATTACACAGTTAAGTCTACCAACAAATGCCATATTGCATGCATTTGATTTTTAATTTTAATTTAGAAGTTGAGAAATATTTTTAACTTCTTACACAGTTTAAATAGCACAGGGAAACTTACCACATGATCTGATCAGTAAATTTCAGAGGAAAATCATGCTTCCTTTCTCCATCTAGGTATGAAGCATAGTGGGGATTGACTTCAAACATTTGCTAGTGCTGTCTTGTTAGCATGCAGAACACAGGAATACATGGTGTCATGAAAAGTTAGCATCAGTATGATTGTTCTGTCCTTGAATGTGTTATAATGGCTCTCAAGTTTCATGCATCTCCATATATCAGCCATGTTTCCTGAGAGGTTATACTTCCTAATGCAAGGTAAAAGAAGTCTGGTAAAACAGGAACAGAAAAAGCAGACCTGCTGTTTCCCTAGCAAAGCATAAGACTGTTGCCCATATCAAAACTACAGAAATGAATGTATCTATTGCAGACATATTTCATCTACTCTGATGACTTTTCTCCACAGAAGAAAAGGGAAAACGTAAGAAAATGGCCTTTCAGACCTTGCATATAAAGCTATTGATTTCCCTGCCTGCAATTTATCTGGTATTTCATTCTCTTTAGAAAAAAAAAATTGCTCAGCTGGGGCACATAATTATTGCCAGCAGCATAAGACACTTTACAGTGTAAGATCACACTAACACATTAATTGTTTCTTTGACAGCTCTGTGAGAAGCAGGGCAGAGTCCTGCCTATTTGCCAGGAGATTCATAAGCAGTCTCACACTATGTCTCATCCTGCAGTTTCCCTCTGCAAAGAATTTATCTTCATAATCACTGAGCAAAGTATGTGCTACGTTTAACAACAGGTTGCCAAAGCCTAATGGAAATTCAAACATATTGTGGAACTGAGAGACAAAGTAAGATAAATTGTTATGCCTCACTGTTAAGTTTGAATTTGGGGAACAGTGCACAAATGCAACACAGAATCACAAAATTGGTCAGGTTGGAAGGAACCAAAGTGGGTCACCAGGTCCAAACTCCCATCTCAAGCAGGGTCATCCTAGAGCACGTGGCATAGGATTCTAGATAGTTCTTCATATCTTCAGTGAAGGAGACTCCACCCCCTCTCTGGTCAATCTGCTCCAGTGCACAGGCACCCATACAGTAATGAACTGATACACAGGAAGTTCCACCTGAATATGACAACTTTGTCCTGATATTCAGGTGGAACTTCCTGTGTTCCAGTTTCTGCCCATCGACTCTTGTCCTATTGCTTGGCAACACTAAGAAGAGCCTGGCTCCATCCTCTTGACATTCTCCCTTCAAATACTTATATAATTGATAAGGTCCCCTTTCAGTTGCCTCTTCTGAAGTCTGGACAAGCCCAACTCCCTTATCTTTTCTTTGCGTGAGAGATACTCCAGTCCCTTAATCATCTTTTTCATCCTCCACTGTACTCACTCCAGGAGCTCCCTGTCTGTCTTGCACTGAGGAGCCCAGAACTGGACACAGGACTCCAGATGTGGCCTCACCAGGGCTGAGCAGAGGGGCAGGATCACCTCCCTCAACCTGCTGGCAATGTTTTTCAAAAAGCACCCCAGGATGCCATTGTCCTTCTTGGCCACAAGGACACACCGCTGGCTCGTGGACAGCTTGTTTTTTACCAGGCCTACTTGCTGCATTCTGTGTGGTTTGTGGTCTCTGGAGCCATTTAAATCTGGCATGGTGGCTCTGGTTACACCCTCATGTCAGCTTCACTGGCTCAGGCTGCAGGATCCTTCAGGTTCCTGTGCATCTCTCAGCTGTTGCTAAATACATCTCTATTCAAAAGAGAATCAGATAAGTGGTTTTGTTTCTCTCCTCTCCATGCATCTGCAATCTTCTGACAGTGACAGAGTTACTCAGAAAGCTATTGTACATTTAAATAGAATGCAATTTTGAGAAACAGCACAGCAGTTTTTTTATTCCTTGGTTGCTGTTTGAAGAGCACTGGGGATAAAATGATACCTGAAGATTTCATATTCATAGCAGATTTGCTTTCTATTTCATAAAACAGGACTACTCCATATTCTGAACCACAAACCTGTGTTCGCTCCCCTTACATTTTTCCTTAATGTCTCATCCTTGAATATTCCTAAACAAGTAGTTATGGTACATCCTGACAGAAATGTTTTTGAAAAAGCTGTTACTTCAGTAAAAAGATCCAAGTCCAAATGTAAGGATTTTCCACAGAAAATATTTATTTTTCTGAAAAGCTGTCAAAGAACGAGTTCATTAGTAAAATTAGGAATCATAATTACCACAGAAAAGTAAGCAAGATGAATATATGTAAGATACATTTTGCACACACAGTAGCAACATATTTAAACATAAGCTTAATTACAAGTAAGTGAGTGATCCCAGTGGCCTGTATAACTGCTATAAGGAGATCATATTACCAGGATATAGAAGCTATCTTTGCCTCTAAGGGAATTGCTGGATTTTTGGGATTCCATGGTAGCTTTGAAAGGTCACTCTGAGCCAATTAATTAACTAAGAAAATAGACAGACTGAATGACTGCACTACAACTTATATTGAGATGCATAACATGCCATTTAAACTGAGTAAATTATGGACTAAATGATCAAGGCATTTAAAGTCAGCTCCACAGCTCAAACAACAAACAAATGAAATGCTATAAAGGAAATAGTAGCCGTAACTTTAGTCAAAGCACTTTTAGGAAAATAATTTTCCATTACTGAAGATATTTTATTATTTTCTAGTTTGTGCATAGAAGAAAGCCATGTGTTCTGTAAACCAGTCTTATATACAAGGCAGCTCTTCAAGTTCTTGTAGGACTGTTCTACATGTTTCAAAACATCTGATGGGGCCAACAGATACCTTCAGGCCGATGAGGTTGTGTCCTCCCTTCCTGCTTTCCTGGTGAAGAAATGGGGATAGGGCTGGAGATAGGTACTGAGGTGGGCTGAGAGAGCAAGGCAGGGGAGTCCAGGAAGCTGTGGTGGCTCCTGCAAGGTCTTCTCCCCTTTCCCCCTGCTCACCAATCCCCTGGCATCCACAGCCTGGATTCCACCCTGGTGCCCAGCTGGGATAAGCAGAGCGCACAGGCCCCAGGCAGGTGCCAGCTGCAGGAACTGCTGGCACTGCTGGCATTGCCTGCACCTCCCATGATGGCTCTAGGTTTGTAAGCACATCTCTGAACTGTCCAGGAGGACAGGATAACTCTCTAAGTAGGGTCTGGATCTCTTCCTCCATCCATAGTACAACCAAAAGGGCTGGGAGGAGCAACCCAAGGAGGGAGCAAGTTAGGCAAAGGTAGAAGCATCCTAGAGCTGATACAAATAAAAAACCTCACATGCAGACTAGGACTCTTGCACCATCCACCTCACAGGTTTGGCCTCCTATGTTCTGTGGCAAATAATGCCCAATTCAGTCATCTGCTGTAAACTAATAAGATTAGTATTGCTTCATGCTTATTTTTCAAAGAAGTTTGGATTAAAATGAAATTATTTAGGAGTTTGCTTAGTTGTTTATTTTGAAATTCCTTGGAAATCATTTAAACCACAAGCATTTCAGCACAATAAAGCCAATTCAAAATACTCTATTCTAGCTCTTCAAGAATTCCCTTAAGCATCAATGCATTATCTGCTTCTTATGAAAGAAGATATACTCCCAAGTGATGAAAAATTAACTTACTTCATGCCTGGGAAAGTCATACTGAGCTTTATTAAATGTACCTTTATGTTTAAAGCACATTTTCAATATTAACACTTCAATTTGCTTAGTAAAGGATAAAACATTATAGTTAGAAATACATACTAAGTACATGGTTTTAAAGAAGCAAATTATATACTCTAAAAAGCAAGAGTAGATGGTAGTTCTCTCTTCCCTCCTACTGGTGTAAAGGAAGAGCAGTTCCTTTGATATTTTCAGTGTTACGCCACTTAAAAGTTAATACAAGTGAAATAAAATACCAGTTTTGAAATTGGTATAAGAGGCCAAATTTAGAAGTTGATCAGCATTTGGATTTAAATTCAGTAAAATGAGTCAGACCCCTATTGGATAGATTTGCTGGTTAGAGTCTCTGCACAGTTCAAGAGAACAATATAATTCAGAAAGGTGATCACAAAAATACTGATTTTGGTCTGCAGCACAGCTGGATTTCAGCTTTAGGAGCTATTACCACTTCTGGTTAGGTATAGAAAATTACAGGATACCATTAGAGTTTCAGTAATTAATCAGTAAATTTGACAATAACCATAATGCACTCCCAATATACCAAAGTATCCTAAAACAGTATTGCTGGAGGGCAGGATCATTGTTGCTGACTACTAAGAGGACTCTGGGTCCAGGAAGTCAATTCAATGGTCTCTGATTTTAGTGTCAGGGATTACTATGACATGAGCAAAAGAAAAATTGTAGGTACCTTACTAAATCTAAGTATCACCAAAGTAAAGAAGATAATGTTTTGGATGGAATATGCGGATGTTGTATTAGCATTGACCCCTCCAAGGGATCAGCAATACAAACCTTAAGAAGGCCATTTACATTATGTTAATGGCATTTTTCATTTCTGCAGTGAAAAATGTAATCTACAGAAGATTACTGCCCCATTCTTGAAGTACTACATCTAGAAGTGCCATGAATAGAAATGGATTTTATAAGTTGTTTCCTTATACTAATCAGAAAATCCCTGAAGTGACAAGTGTCATAAGGAAAAAGGAGATGACTTAATGTGCCAGGATTTGTTTTCACCAGCAATAATCTGATTAGTTTGTTATACTGTTAGTCTGTTGTTCATGCTCTATTTTACATATGAATACAGCAAAACTTAGTGGAGGAGAAGTGTTAATAGCCTCTCATACAGCTGCCCTAAAACAACCACTTATTTCACTGTCAGTCCAAGACTAGGCTTTTTGACCTTTTTCCTTCCTCTTGTAACTCATCTACTGCTTTTGAGTTCATTATCAGCTGATGTACATAAGCTTGTGATGCCTCACATTTTTAAAAATAGAAAGAAAATTTATTTTTTTCTCATTTGCATTGCCAATTCACTGTTACTGGAAGTGCTTTTGCACTCTATCCAAATACTCAAATGCTGGCAGAAACAGTATGAAGCTTTTATTTTTCCCTTTGAAACTGAAGGCAGTAAGTTCTACTCTAGTTAGGTAGGTTTTTATTTTCTGCATTCACACCGTTGTATTTAATCCAGTCTCATATCAGATAAGACCTAACGAATTTGTCGCCTACCCATTTTTCTAATATGATACAATACAACTCTATTAAAAGGATTTTTTCCTCTCACAAAGCTGTACATATGGGGGGAATTTATTGCAACTTAATTTGCCTATCTTCTAGGAGAGAAGATAAGTACTGCTGAGTGTCCCATTTCCTCTGTCCATTGCTTATTTATAACTGTATATAATCTGTTTCCTGTTCATAACTGTATTTGCTTTTGTTAGTGCATTCCATTATTAGTTTTTCTTTCTAAAAGTAAATCTCTGGGTTTCATTTGACTAATTAAGTTCTCTTTCTTTGTGCTAATGTTAGTTTTGCAGTCTTTATCCATATTGAAGGATCTCTGCATACTAGACAACCTGCAGATCTATTTTCTCAGAAGATTGAAAACTCCAGAGTCTAAGGAAGATTAACCATTGATTCTTTGCCTTGTTGTAATCTGACATTTTATTTCATTTTTTTCCACTTGGTTTCTTTGTAGGCTGCATTAGGCAAAAATTATTTTCTCCAAAATTCAATATGAATGCACACAATCCCGTTCTATTTAATAACACATTATTGAAGTATGTAGAGCACAACTGATGTAACCAATGTAAGAAAACTAAGAATAGCAATAAGTGTTAAAAGCAAAACAAATGTATTCCATTTTCTAGAGTCTTTCAAAATGTCTGCCACAAAGGAACTGAAAAAGACTGATGCAACCTCAGCTACAGAGAGTTTGAGTCAATCTTTATTCTTAATCCTCAGTTATTTTTAACTATATTTTAATAATGTACTGAAGCTTTTTTTCTTTCCTGCATTGTATCGGAACTCAGATAGTAATAAACCTAAGTGCCATTGCTTTTTAAAAGCATCCAACCATGTTTTACTGCTTGAGTCTTGTGTCCAGGTGGTACTCAGCATTGGTAGTCAAGGTCCAGAGGTTACAGACCATGTGTCACCATGTTCCAGCAATAAAGAGCCAGGGCCAGCACTTTCATGGAAACATTTCTATGATGATGTCTTTCTGTCTCTCTGACTACCAGGAAACACAGGTATTCTGAACAGTCAGGAGGAATGAGTGCATTTTTTACCTGTCTGTCCTTGATATACAATGTGGGACCACATTTGTATTACCCTAAAACAAGGTTATAAAGGTAAGGGATAGGAAATCTGGCTGTGGGATATATTTAAGAGCAGTTCATAGCTTATACGTAACCACCACCTCTTGGTAAGGCTCGTATTCAGGTGGTAGCACTGATGACTGTTCAGACAGGGCCTTCTTCTCACCTTTATCCCCTATGCCCTGGAAAACATTTTTGAATTGCATTCACACTGCAAAAGCTCTGCTTGAGGACACTGCTGAAAATGTGGCTGCACCCTGCAGAGCAGCCAGCGCCTGCGCTGCCATCTGAAAACACAAAACTTGTCACTGTGAAATAGAGGGACTCCCAAGAAATCCTGTCCATTGATCCCCCAGTTCAGTTCTCCGTGCTTGGTTCAGAGTGTTTAGACCTCAAGGCACCATTATGGTAATTCAGTTTCACCTTCTGCTAAACTGAGAGTTTGCAGGTTTTATTTCACCACAGTAGATACTAGCGAGTTGGAAGCTAAAGATTATTATGTCTAACTGACCTTATTGTATCAAAATGAAAACCCCATAAAAATTGATTTTTAAGATCATGGTATTATGCTGTTCTTCTAAGGGCAAACAGTTTGATTTTTCTTTTCATTCCCCATTTATATCTATGCACTTAATTTATTTAAAGTGCTAAATATACATTCAAGCTAAGACATCTCAGTAAAAGAAATTGAGCTGATAAGATTTTATACCAAAACTTGCCTGTTATAAATGTATTTATTGAATTCACACAGGTTGAGATTTAATATACAGATTCACCCCAGTAAGTAAAAAGGAAGGAGAGATATTTTAAAAACTCACAGTATATGTAGAAGTAACAAAATTTGGAATTTGTTTTGACAGATTAAAATCAAGTTGATTTCTGAAAAGATATTCAAATACTAAGATAATTATGCATTCAGCTACTATACAGTGGCACAGGTGTTAGGTATTAAATCACTCTTTACAGTTCTAGCCCCAAAGCCCTATCCATTAACAAGACAGAAGCCCAAACTATTGTCTCTCTTACTAAAAGATGGCTTCCCAGTACTAGCTGAGGATGAATAGGACTTGGGATCATGAGGTAGTAGAAGGGAATTCCAAGATAACAACCAGGATTAAGATATGTGGGTATGGACAATCTGAAAATATGGCATGTTGACCATTGCTTTAACTTTTCTGCCCCTACTGTGAGTTTATCTGAGGCTTTAGGTTTCTGTAGAAATCCTGATTGCTTCATAAGTAAAGGTCATGGAGGGTTTGATATATGATTGATGTAGAAGACTGTTAGGGCAAAGAGCTCTGTGCCTAGAGGAAGGCGTACAGTTTCTAAGAAAAGAAGAGCACCTGGAGTGCTATAGAATAGCTTCAGAAAACTGCTGATTGAATGGATTTTAAAGTGGGTCCTACTTGAAGGACCTCCCTTCCCCTACACAAAGCCAGTAGCCATCTCTAAATACTGATACATAAACTTTCAGCTATGAAGTCAAAGTTAATTTGAGTATATTGTGTGAACACATATTTCAAATGGAACCTATTCAAGTGTACACAAACTTGTTTGCTGTATTTGTGGAATATTTTCCCACCTTTTAAAAATATATTCTGTAGCAATGAAATCAAAACAGAGTCAACCAGGGACAAGTTTTTATGTTTCAAAAATATATGTTATAGTTTATAACAATCTTAATAAGATGGAAAAAAGATAATGATGTAAATATTTTAAACACAAAGTAAACAAGACAGCTTTACCTCTACCCACCTCCATGGAAAAAAACACAAAATCTGCCCAACTCTCCAAAGAAAACCTCTAAAAGAACTTTAAGAAGAAGAAACTTTATTGAAACAGAAATTTCAAAATTATAAAAATGTTTAACAAAGCAAAAATCTAACACATCAAAAACACTACGAGATAGCTTTATAAAGTCTTTTTTTTTTTCATCAGCTAGGAAATAAGACATTCATAAAGGTCTAGCATAACTTTAAAACTTTGCGTACAGAAGATGGATCTTTGCTTGAGCCATATTCTATGTAACAGCCAGAAACTCAAAATCAAATACAAACTGAGTATTATCAATTTTTTTTTGAAAGATTGTTGGAAGTGTTTAGGTCTGTTAAGTCTGTTAAATTGCTTGATAATTCTCACTGGAAGAAACAGAAACCACATTATTTTAATTGGTTCAAGCTGGAGTGTAAAAACCTTCTGTTTCCTTTGGGAGCAATCCTACACCTACAAGGTATTGGACAAGATGACCTCAGAGGTGTTTCCATCCCTTATTTCTTTGACTCAATGAATAAACATGAGCCTACTCAGAAGAGGTGTACTGTTTATCTAAGCAATAACATTCATTTAACTGAAGCACACAAGGGAATTTTCTACTCTTATGCTGCTGATTAAACAAGATCAGAAAGCTTTAAAATAGGCTTTGGAGTTTTAATTTGCAGACCTTGGTAGGCATCTGTGTTTTAGTAACCTGCCTATAACCTTGGACCTATGAAACAAATCTTAAATAAGAGGGGTTTTATAGGAAAATAGTTTGTAAAACACAGAGGCTAGAGACTTCAACTCTAAGGCTACATGTAAAATAATGTGCTAGAATTCTTCAGACACACAGGCTTGAAGAAAGTAATTTCACAGAGAAAGAAAGAAAATACAAAGAGCATCTTATATCAAGAGTGGCTTAGAATACAGGGTGTTGCTGGATATTCTCTTCAGATAACTTGCTTTTGTCTATGAACTTAAAGCCAACTGTCATTTGCATTACTTTTAACTTTGACCTTTTCTTAGTTGAATGTGACACTTGATTTCATGTCCTTTCTTCCTCATCCCTTCTTCCTCATCCAAGTACTCAAATGTTAGAAGTAAATCAAGCAATTTCAACAAGGTTATGATATTACCATTGTTAGTTACTATATTTACTGTTTTGAAAAGCATATCCTTTCCCATAAAAGCTGTGCTGATGCAAGGTAGCACAAAGGATGTTTTGACAGCAAAGCAAACAGAAGGTGATAGGTCTGGTCAGTGGGACTGGACTCCATGTAAATGAAAGTTTACTGGTATTATTAGCACTATACCACGTTGGATTTTAAAACCCTAGAGATGAGCTCCTTTACAACTGTGGTCTTTGTTTTTTCTTCTCACTATACATTAAAAAAAAAACCAAAAACAAAACATCAGTAGAACTAGAGGTATAACGTGAAGTCTCCTTGAGCAGGAAAGAAGAAAATTTCTGAATACTGATGGTGAACAAGTGGAAAAGAAAACAACTTTGTCTCTTGGTCTGTCAGACAGATGTGTGTTGTAGAGAGTCCTTGCTGTAAAATGCTACCATGAATTCCTAGTCTATTATTCAGACATCTTTCAGGTCATGATAGCATTTGGTATCCCAATATATTGGTACTGCCTAAAATTGTAAAATGTATCACAGCCCTTTTGACAGAAATTCACGCTCTGCTACTTGAGACAGCTCAAATGGCATCATCCAGGTGGGAGAACACGTTTTAGAACATTATGATCTGGCCTTTGGGATTGAAAGACTTTTTGACAAGTTAATTTCTGTATGGAACAACAACCATTCTATTGTAGAAGGCACTTGGTTTTGGATCAATAGATTCTCAACCATCAGCTTACTTTGAGTATTTTTCAACATTTTTTCCTTTGGAAAAAATATATTTGTTTTAGGTATGATCTTGATTTTTTTCTTATTAGTGAACTGTGAACCCAACAGCTTGTTCTTCCTTTTTTTAAATTTTCCACATTATTATGATTTTTATATATTTTCCCTTAGCTCTACCTTTTCCCTTTCACCACTGTCACACATATCTCCAATTTTTTATCACCTTATTTTTGTTTTGCCCTTTATTTCACTTTTTTTCCAAAGAAAATATGTAACCTCTACTATATTTGAGTAAAATTAGTACAAAATTAATGTATTCAATTAAAAGTCTTAGCAGAGATGCTTACAAAGACAATGAAGTTATGGTTGAAGATTGAAAGGGGAAGAAAATGAATCTTTAACTGCTGTACAGTATCACATTTTGAAAAAAATCTTACATCAAGAGACTGGAGAAGAATGGAATTCCTAGAAAGATACAGAAAGCCATGATCATTGACATAAAAATTTAAAAACTTTAACTTGAAAATACGTGACTCAAAGCCAAATAAGTTGCATCTTCCCTACATTTTCTGATATAGGACAACACATACAAAGAAGAATGATGTGAAAGTTTAATCAAAAAGAAGGTGTTATGCAAGAAAAAATAAAAGTAAGAATTACTTCAGTAAAGATCTTTCAGACAGATTGGCTAATAAAGACAAAAATCCCCCACCAGAGCAACACTTCATCAACTGTTGATTCAAATTGTCATTGCAAAACAACAAGGTGTTCCACCTGGATATGTCCTATACTTACCTGGGCTTAGCTGGGACAAAATCCATATATAACCTACTCAACATTTTTCAGATTATTTTCTTAACCAATTATAATTGTACAGCAGGTGAGGTCACACGTTCTGTAAGAAAAACTTCTTTTAAATTTTATAATTATCCAATTATATTGTCTTTAAAGTGTTCTATTTTATAGATATAGTCTTTAGCTGCAGGGCTAAGAGAGCAATGTAGGTGTATGCTAATCTCAGTAAAGGAACCAGGGTTCCTAAAGATAAGATCACAGCTCTTAAGTTTCACCATAAGGCTCTTGAAATGCCGTTACTGTAAACATCTATTATGTTATGGGAATGCCTGCTGAGGTTATGAAAAGAGGTGGCTCACCCCCATCATTCCTTGCAACATGTTATGCAAATGGTGCCAGAAAGTTCTCTTCTCCCTGTCCTGCCATTGGTTAAAAGAACGCTGCAGTAATTCGCATATTCCTAATCCTCTGTTCCTATTGGTCCTTCACCCTCAAAGCCCACCTCTACTCTATGTTATATAAATTGTGTTCACACTGGCCCTGGGACTTTTTGGTGCATCCCTTCAAGCTGTTAGCGTCTTCGCTCGTTTGTTGTTTTTGTAATAAACCTTCTCCCACTTTTGAATCACCAAACCATGCCTGACCCTCATTTTTCTGCTGCATTTGGGGTTTTCCATCATGTCCCGAGGTGGACCATAGGTCAGTCCATCTGGGCCAGAGCCTGTGCCACCACAATGGACAACCTTAATAGGAACTGCAGAACTGTGTGATGATTCAAAGCAAAAATAAATCCCCCCGTCCGAACATGAAGTATTCTTAATATAATCTCTTTTTATAGACATCAGAGATCGATATAGCCTATTGTATCTGAGTCATAATTTCATCATAAATCAGATGCCTAAAGCAGAACAGGATTTTTTAATGATGCCTTTTGCTTATCAGCTAAAAAAAGAAGGTCAGAAAATTAGCGGCTATAGGTACTTCTAGTTGAAGTAAATACATTGACATTTTTATCTTGAGAAACACAGACTCATTTGCCTGCTTGTTTTTGTAACAAATTTATTCTCAATCCCTTCACTTAAAACATTAAATGTAATAAACCCACTGTAAACTACTTTTTCTAATTCATAGGCTCCTTTTTCACCTTTCTTATTTCTCCAGCAAGGACAGAGGCTTAGCACCAATGGTGTGTTTTGGGGGTTTTATTTTGCTATTTAATACATTCCTCCTTTGTGTTCCATGCATCAGTTCTGCTTGCTCTCTTCATCAGTATTTGCAGAGAGTTGCAAAAATTGCTGATAATTTTTGTATTTATTCCCAGAAATTTCCCCCCAGATAGGAAGCCCTAAGTGTTCACTTTCACCCTATAATTCATTAGATATAAAAAGTGATAAAATTAGTGTGTTTGTGAACGGGGGGAGGACAGTGTCTATAGTTACAAATCACAGAAGGTTCTGAGTTAGAGTGGGCCCATAAGGATCAGCAAGTCCAACTCTGAATTGAAGGGCCCATGAGGGGACTGAATTCAAAACCTTGGCATTATTAGCACCGTGCTCTGAGCATCTGAGCTACTCTCACATGAGCAGTCTCTCACAATATTATTGGAAAGAAATTAAGAAGTTATAGTCTATAACAGTGAAAAAGCAAATGGGCAAAAACCTATCAATTGCTGATGTCATAGGGTAGTGGTATAGTGCACTCTATCAAAGCTATTAAATCTAGAAAAAAACCCTAATTATTAAGCAGAGATTAATGTAGTTCACCACACCAACGTGCTCATGGGGCACTTCTCTTTCGCTCAGCCTCGAGGAGTATGCTTGAAGGCACATTCCTACTTCAAGAGAGGAAGCTTCATGGCCACACTCCAAGAAGTAATATGTTAGAGTAATATGTTAGAGTAACCTACTTTATGGAAACGTGTAGTCTGGTTTCAGGCCTGATGTTTTGGTTTTCTGGTTCATTCTTTCTGGGAAGTATTATAAACACGGTGGGAAGTTTTTGTAACGGTGTCTATGTTATTCATTCTTTCTGGGATGAAGGATTTCTCTTGATGTCACTCTAGTTTGACCAATGTGGATGAAGAGATTTGCCTATGTAAAATTGTATATAAGGGGATGTGATCCCTAATAAAGAGTAATTTTTCGCAGCCTTGAGAAAAATCACGTGTCCATATTGTGTATTATATATAAAACAGCAACAGAAATGGACTGGACTTTTATAGGATATGCCAGTCATAGGTCTCCACATCACTCTAGCATGTTATCTGCCAAATCTTTGCTTCCCTATCAAAATATTAATTTGGGCCTGATAAGCCAGACTGGCTTTAGTATAATTCAACACCAAAAGTAACACATGATCCCTCTTAACCCACTTCTGATACCTTGCAAATTAGAGCATTTTGTGAGTTGCCTGAGTACATTCCAAGGCAAAACAACCTATTACAAGCTGACCATGCTTTAAGCAGCAGGTTGTATTAGAGACCTCCTGAGGTTCCCTCCAGCCTGAATGATCTTACATGACCCTGTCCTATGATCTTGTCACTCTATTATCATATTCAATTTCTAAAAGTGTTTCCATTTTCCCATGTGAAGCACTGCCAAAAAAACATAATCTTGAAAACATCAGTTTTACCACCAAAACTCAAATCACCTTCCAGAGGTATCAGACTCTGAAGAATGATTTCTGCTGTGTTGCTGTTTCGATACCATCCTCTCGAGATGTAAAGGTTTTCCTAAAATAGCTTCTCATCAGTTCCCAAAATAGGCAGAGTATATCACCAGCAGCCTTCTCCAGGTTTATGTTCCATTTCTTCAAAGGTCAGCAAAGTATTTTAGATATCACCTGGTATTATTCTTACACAGGTATCTATTTCCTACTGCTGACTCATATTCAAATTCTTGCAAAGTACTGAGGATGTCACAGTTTTGTGCTCCACTCACTCATCCATAAAATAAAGAAACTTCTGATTATTTCTTTTTTTTGTTTTGTTTTGAAGTTAGCAAAACATTTTACAAAGTTGAACTATTGTAGTCATGCATTGCTAAGCATGAAATAATTCTAAGTTTTTAATTTCAGAACTGAGTCTCATAGTATTTGTAACAACTAACTTCCTATGGGAACTGTACCATCTCATTCCTTGGGAAAAATAGGTATTTTGGAGAGAAATGAGACTTGAGGAAGCTGAACATTAATTAAAACAGTGGTAGGTGTATAAGACATCTGAAGAATTTATAATGTTAAATTTCTGACAGGAATGGATTAATAGAGGAGCAAGTGGTGAAAGGAGTATGATTAATAGTTTCACATGACTAATTCATTATATTGTGTATGATGCTGTTACATATTGCCTTGCAGGTTCTTTTGGAATATAGGCACATTTTTAATTCTGAAAAGATGCTGTGCCGTGCAGTTTTCTGCTGCAATTGCTGTGAATACCAGCTGAGACAAGTCCTGTCTTGAACTTGAGAACTTTTACTTTTCCCCAGCCTGCTAAAGTGATGATACTGGAGACACAATTACTTCCCAAAGAAAATAGCCTGAAGATTCTGAACAAGATTACCTCCACATACCATATGCTTACATCTGTCACTCAAGAGCCGTCGCATGCGTGCAGTAGAGGAGCAGACCCTGACGAAATACCAGGTCAACAACAACTTCCATTTTATTTCAAACTCAACCCCACAAATCTTCTCAGGATTTGTTTCCCTGCAGCCACAGTAAGGAGTAGGGGACCAGGGCCATAGAGTACATGTCCCTCTTGTTTACTTGCCATATTTATATACTTTACCATTTGCAACTGGGAGCTAGAATTTTATATATATTCTTCCTCAAATATTTAGAAGCCAAGTAGGAGTTTCTTTCAACAGAACGATTTTTCTTCTCTGAATGACTCTGCAATTTTATCTACAGTTTGGAGTTTTTGCATGAACTTAAACCCAGAAGGCCAAAATTGTGGAGAATTTATGAGAAGTAGCCACCATCATTACAGTTTCTATTTAAGGAGGAGAAATAATGAAATTTAAATTAGCATTTTTTTAGCTAGGTCCTTTCACTTTTTTAAAAGCTATGCATTTATGTTTTGTGAGTGCCACATTCTTTATTTTCAAATTGAAAGGCATTCAAACTATTTGATAAAAGCAATTTGATAAAATATTAATGAAACAATAATAATTGGAAGTTGTTTAGCATTACTTGGTTAGATGCTCTAGAAATCAGAAACCTATGACCGAATAAAATTTCATGAATTTAAGAAAATCAGTATGTTTCTCATGGGGAAAAAAAGTGCTCATAAAATTTGATATACATATGTAATGGCTGAGTACAGTGGATATGAATGAAATGAAAAACCAGATGATAGAGGGTTGAAATCAGTAAAGGAAACACAGGACAATATAGAAATAAATTACTAATAAATACTAAGGGGGGGCCATAGACCCTTGTATTTATTTAAGGAGTCAGTAATAAAATTAATCAACATACATAAAGTGACTCTCTAGATAGAACTGGTAGATACATTTCAAGCAAATGGTAGATTTATATTCAGTAGGCTTTTTTTGTTGATTTATTTTTTTGCAAGTTGGAAAAAGAGGTGATTTTATGTCAGAGGATGGATATACAACTCAGATGCTGGGAAATTGCATCCAAATTCCTTGCGCCCATACAGCCTGCTTCCAAAGGGAGTTTGGAGCAGAAATACCAAGGTTCAACAGAATTTGGCACAGTAACCAAGTTTCAAGTGGAAGGCAGCTAAAGTTTTGCATACATATTTTAAAAGGTAAATGAGGGGATCTGTATGGTAACAGCTTGTCAGCCTAATATTAATCCTGGGTGAAATATTAAATTACTGACACAAGACTATTAATGAAAAATTAATTCAAGTGCTAAAGAATTAAAAGACTAAAGCATAATCAATGAGAGGAAAAATTTTTAATAATACAATTGATAAAGATATACCTGGTAAGTTCAACAAGATCTATTTCCTGTTATTTATTTAAAACCTTGTTCACCAACTCATTGCAGCATCATATTCCAATTAAAGAAAAAAAAAGTGACAAATAAGAAGTAGATTAAAAACTTGATAAATATTTCCTTAAGCTTCTCATAGCAAGCATTAACAATCAAAGAGGGTGTGTTGCCAGCAGGATTACATAGAATTTCAAAACTGTCCATAACTACAAGATTGTGGCTTCTGCTTTGATGAAAGATTTATGTTGGAGTAAAATTCTCTTCTTCTCAAACATAAAGAATAACAGAATCACAGTGGCTGTTCAATGTCACTCTGGATGATCTAGCCAATTAAATCAGTTTGAAATATGAAGTGTAAGAAACCAAGCAACAAAAAGGATTTAAGATACAAATCCAAAATATCTTACCAATGCTCATGCTAGGAATTCCATCTTTGTATCCATTTTCTACAAGTCCAAACTATCTGTGGCAATTTTTCATGTTGACAGTCTCAAATGCTGATTTTACACACATGCGCACACACACACACACACACACACACACATGCAGTGTAAAGACAGCTGGAAACAAGACTGGCTGGAGCTGGAATGCATAGAAATATTGAAATCAGAATATTCCCATTCCCTGAGACTAGGACAAACAAGTAATCTTTTGGGAAATTTCCTCAGAATTCACCAGATAAAATGTGAAAGATAGAAGCATGTGTCTATATTGAATGAAGTTTTCCAGATAACTCACAATACACCAATTCAAATGTGCTTCAGGAACTGCAAATTACATTGTGCAAGTCATCGTGAACATTAACTGTATACTCTACACGTCTTTGCAGACCTATTTGTGTAAAACCAGCAGCTGTGTAGCTGCCAATGCTGATCAGATTCCCCATACAGCATAACCTGCACAGTTGCTTATTTCAGCCAGTATAAAACTATTTGCCAGTTTCTGCAATCCATTTCCATACTAATGTTTGTCTAAATCCTCAGTTTTATTGATGACAGGCCTTTATTTGTTATTAATACACAGTCAGTTTGCTTTGAAGTACAGAGACTAAATCAAAGTCAAATAGGTTCCTTAAGGCCCACGGAGAAGTGATAAATTCTTCCTACTATCTCAGAAATCAGACTTCTTTGGGATATTAAAATCAGATTAATGTAATGGCAAAATGTCATACATCTGCTGGGTATACCATCTGTACATCTGTAACTTCTTTGTCCTTCTTGAGAATATTTGTTTTTTTCATTGACTATGGCATGGATATAAGAAGCCAGGATATTAACCAGCAGCAGAAATCTGCTCTGAATAAATTTAAAAGTCCAGCTCAACACACCATCCTTTCCCACCATCAGATTTCACCATGAAGAACAGGATCATAATAAGTCTGGTTAAACGTGACTATCATTCAACCATTTCCCTCCTACCATATCCAGAATGAACAGGAAGCAATGAGAGCACACACACTTAATGATTCCCCAGAATATTCTATATATTCCAGTAGTTTGTAGCTCAGACTTCGAGGAACAAAAGGATATCTACAAGCACCTGTTCTCTGTTTTCCTAATAATTTTTTGATCCCCTGAGACAGGAAGTTTCTCTCTATAAAATCATATTAACTCTAGGATATTCTATTAATCTACATTTACTAATTTTACTTTTTGGAAGAGTTTTCAGTAATTAGCTCTGTACAGACAGCAGAATCACTAATCTGTAGCTACCTAGATCACCTTTGAAACTGTAAAAATACTCCACCGGTGCCACTTCTGTCACTTGCTGGCCTGTAACAGCCCACTAATTTTATGTTGGAGATAGGTGAACTATTAATTGTGTTAAGAAGTTTTGACTTAAATTGGAACTCTGTGCCAAATATATCTGAACATCACAATCTCTATTTGTTTATTTTCTCATTTGTTCATGTTCCATACTTTTTCTACCAAATAATTTAGACAATTTAAGATTCCCTAACAGACTAAACCCAGTATTTCTATGCAGGAAGACCTTTTCAGTGATGAACAGCAGTGCAAAAAACTAACCAAACAAAATCCCACCTAACATAATTTCTCTGCTGTGTTTTCAACCTTTAAGTCCTCTTTTTATGCCTTCATCATCAATTAGCTTACACACTCTTTGCTAACTCTCTTCATTCAGAGGTTTTTGGAAAAGATTTATGACTGCATTTTACGTTTAAAAGAAATTATTCCTTAGACAATTTTGGACTTGCCTCAATATATATTTTGCTCATACTTCCTAGAGTTTCAGAACCTTTTTATTTTCTCTTTGCTTTGATTTACATGCACAAATTTAAAGACAAATTGCACATCCTGGCACTTCAAACAGGTATTTCCAGATCCTTAGTATTTCCTACTGCATGTGGACACTTTCTTAAAACTATTTCCAAAGACTTAATTCACACATCACTTGAAAAAACAAAACCAAAGCATTCAAAAAGCCCAGAATTATATTTGCTTTCCTTTATTTAGAGACTAAAGTTAGCAGTTGTAGGCATTTTATTGTAAGAGCATACTTAAGACAAATGAATAGATCATTAGCTGTGATCAAAACAGACAAAGAAGTTACGATTGCTTTGATGTGGGATGCTGTGATTGTAAACAAGATTGCTTAGATTTTTCCATGGATTTTTCTTGACTTAAAGGACAAATACTCTAGATATCACAGCCTCATAACAATCTCATGATATATGCACATTACCTAAGCAATGTGAATTGTGCAATTTATAAAGATTTTTCAAAGGGTTTCCAAGATAGCTCAAATTTCAGTGTAAAGCTTCATCTATGTAACATTTTTATGGAGCTAAATCTCTGATGGAAACAACCCAAGCATAGAACAATGGGGGTTTTTAATACCCCTTCATATGCTTTGTTTTTATACCCCTTTCCACATCTCAGTTTTCCTTCATTACACACCATAACGCCACGGAGATGTATTGGGTTAGTTGCAGTTACCTGTAGTGTCTCTACAGCCAGCACAGACGCTCCTGCACATGCCACCAGAGGCTCCCCGGTTCGCACTGTGCCGAAACAGCATCACAGAGCAATTCACACACCAGGGACCCAGTGTAAAGCAAAGGTGCCAGCTGGAAATCTGGAAATGCCATCAATTCATTATGAGGGCAGAAAATATCTCTTGCCACATGTGTCATGGCAAGCCTGCCACGTCTGCTCTCGGAGAGGTGGTTGTGCTTGCCAACACTGTTTTGTTTCAGCTGTACAGTCAGCATTGGGTAAAGAGGAAGAAATGCAGCTGCTTAATAGAAGCACTTCATGTAACACACGAGCTGTTTATCATTTCAGGCAATGCCAGCAGGAAGGTTCTTGCCTCCTATCTACTTTGTTCCCAATTAAGCCATTCTTATTGCTTGGCAAACACCAACATGCCAAGAGAAGCAAAAAAAAAGAAACCACAGTAGAAGGGAAGCATCTTTAGGATAACAACTTCCTGGAAGTGAGCATTAGTGAGAGGACTGAGATTTGGGCAAGATATAGAACACTCAACATATATATTTTATTTCAGGATTGCACTGTATGCATTATTTTACGCAGAGAATACCTGAGATTTTATGGTATGGATTTATCTTTCATTTGAAAACTTACCTAAAATGTCCTAAGGTACAAACTTGCCTTTGTCAGAGGATGAGTTAAAATTGAGGTGTTATACTAACAGTTTTATATTAAAAACTTACTCTTTTTCTTTTCTTTTAAGTTTACAGGCTGGATAGGAAAAAAAATCCAACAATAAAAAAAACCAAACATCAAAATCCCACAAAATTTCAAGCTTGTTTCATACGTCTATAAAAAAGTAAATTGTGAGCAGAGTATTTTAATACTTCTAAAAGAACCATAATAAACTTTTTTTATAGTAAAAGCAGGGGTAAAGATTTTGTTTGTTTTTTTTTTTTAAAGAAAATTGAACTGTCAGAGACAATCCACAATGAAGCCATCAAACGCTGGACTTGCAATTCCATAAAAATATTCCAGTTCTGAAAGAAGAAGTGCTATATTCTCATTTCTGCTCACCTCAAGTATTTCATATGGGGCTTATCATCCAGCACAGTAATCCATGGTTCTGGGTCAATCAGTAGTTGGGGAGAGGATAGAGCAGGCACTTTAAGGCTTTTCTGTTTTGTACATTTATTTCATTATTTTATGAGCCAGCAACAGAATTCTTTCAGTTTATTGGTTGGGCCACTCTCTATAGATAATCCAGTGATGTCTCATTGGTTCAAAGGAAAGGTAGGGAACTTCCTTGGAGAAAGTAACTTCAATTTCCTGTCTTCAGCAATAATAAAAGGCTTTTTGAACTACTGTTCCTATTTTTCCATACATTTGACTATACTGTAGGAAGAGAAATACTGACAGCAACTCTTTCCTTCCCTTGGAAGTTCATTTTTTTTTACAAATATATAGAAAGAGACCTGAAACATACCATAAAAATAAATAAATGAGCATTTTAAGGAAGTTGTGTTTATTTTTTATATGTGCACATGTATTTACTCGATCCCACAATAATTCTGAGTTTACACTTTTGGCAAGATGTTTATCATTATATATTGCTCCTGGAACTAGAGAAAACTAAATGCACAGTAGAAAGCACTAGAGAATTCTGACCTACACATCCAACATTCATCTCAGAGACAGGTAAAAAGAGAAAACAAAAAATAGGGACCAATTCAAACCACATATAAGGATCAATGATAAATCAATAGAAGAGTAGCAGTGGTGAACCATCCATAATTATCATTTAACTAGTGTTCCAGACAATTCTGTTCTCCCAAAAATTACAATGTATGCTTATGATGGATAGGGGTGTAACTATTTTGTTCCCCCTCGCTTCATCACTGATTTCAGTGATGAGCAAAATTTTTGGATTTTTTATAGGTAGTCTGACTGCAGTCCAGGGATCCAGATGTTTAATTTCAGGCATATTACGAACACTTAATGAGAACTATTTGTAGAATTCCAAGAAAAAGTTAGAGATCAATGGTTTGCAAGACAGCTTTATCAAATCATTAGGGCCTGTGGTTCTAACCAGGATCTCACTAATTAGCTCGTAGCCTTAAATCAGTCTATCACCTCAGACTGCCTTTTATCACCATTAACATGCTCTTTGAAAAATCTGTACAGTTAAGCTGCTTAATTTTAGACTTCCCTAGTGTTTAATAGGTAAAATGTCAGGCTAATTCTTTATCATTTAAGTGTTTTAAAAGTTACATTCATCACTTACGTAATTGTACATACCTAATGGAAGTGTGTTTTAAATGAGCAGTATATACTGAATAATATTTGAAGAAATATGGGTAGAATTGTGACACTGGTGTATGTACAGTAATTTACATTAGAGATATATGTGATTACAAAACATGATGCCAGAAATACCATTCTGGGAATAAAAATGTGAGAGAAAATCTGAACTCACCAGATTTTGCCAACAGATGAAAATGAAAATTTGCCAAAATGAATAGATAAGCTTTTCTTTAACAGTTTTTTCACATAGCTAACAATAGTCCACAGCTGTGACACCAAAATTCACAGATATTATGGTCACATATTTAGTAGCTGAATTATTTATCATTCAAGAGACTACATTTGTACTGTATTTTAGGTTGATGCCTATAAATGATTGACATTCCCAAAGACCTTCTGCATTGATCAGCACAATATGTGTTACATTAACATTTAAATTGGCCTTCAGTATTTTCTGTTTGAGCACTTCAGAAGAAGAAAATCCAAATGATCACATATCAAATTTGCAGTCAGTTTTTACATGGGGGAAAGCAGAAACACAGCTCAAGCTTATTTTTGTGTGTTCCTGAAAGAAATTATCAACACCTTGAGTCTTTACCAAGGCATTTATAAAGGCACATTATTCTTTAGCCAGATAAGTACAATGGCAAGTCTATTGTTTGATTCTAAACCAGAGTAGGATCTTCTACCTAGGTTCTGGCAGAGAAAAGCCAGTAAGCCTCTCAAGTCATTCAAAACATGGTGTTCTGTGCAACAGATGACCTAGTTCCCCTGTATTGTAAACTGAAGGAGAAAATTATTTATAACCAATAAAAACATATTTTTATAAGAAGCCAAAATACTCATTTTCTGAAAAAGATGGGTTCCCACCTATTTTTTGACATTAAATCTTCAGCAAAACACACACAGTGAGACAGGAAACCTATGTTCTGATACCTGTAGGAAATTAATGCTTTTATTTCTGTAGTGTCTTTTCTTGCCTTACAAGTCTGTCTGGATTTAAATTTTCACCTCAAATGATTCTTGGATGTTACTCTTTCTGGTTATTTTCCTGTGTTATCACACAGACAGCTATATTAATTGGGTACTATTAAAATGTTGTAATGCTTCCACAACATTTACTTCATACATCACCTAAACATCTCTGGTCACATGCACTGCAGCATTCTTATGAACAATATTCTCCTTTCTGTGCTTTTTGCTACAGTGTTCCTCATCCACTCTCAAGCAAAATGCACAGTCACAGTAGCAACTCTCCAGGGGCAGTCAGGACATGCTGATCTATATCCATCATTAAAGCACTATTCATTTGTTCAACAATTCCAAGGGGAGCAGAAGTCTTAAATCAATAGATATTATTTGTAAAGAGCAATTCATTAATCATTTTAGTATTTTTAAGGGGTGATGATTGACATTTTCTTCTACGTGTATATATTTCACTCTTGCTTCTGTGTTATGCTATGACTTAGATACGCTGCCGTATTTAAGAATAAAAAAAGATATGTCTGCTGAAAATAATAAAATACAGAACAATGTAAAGATGGTAGGTGAACCAAATATTAGAGTTCAGAAGAAAAGCTTCTCTAGTGAAAGTTGTTCCATAACTGCTTATTGCAGGATTGATTCATGCCATTGTACTGACTCGTCATTCCCGATAGCTGGAGAAAAGGCTTGTAGGTTTTCTGGCATGAATTTAACTAGATGTTTGTTTTTGCTTTGAGCAGAAGCACAAACTTTGTTTAGTGTTGTTTTGAGCTGTAACAAAGCTGCCACAATCTCTCAAAATTTTAGCTTCTGGCAGTCTTCCACGACTAATTGTCTTACTATTCCTACTGGCATATAGGTACTTGTATTATCTGTGTGAAGAGTAGATTCTCTGGCTGTAATATTTGTCAGCTATCTAATATAGTTTTATTCTCATGCTAGACCTCACTTTCACTACTTCTGGCTCTTAGGACATAGACAAGACTAGAATTACTATATTAACACTTCAGTGCTCCCTTAGCTCCTTTTAAAAACATTGAGGGGAAATTTTAATTAAAAAAAAGCCTGCCTGGACAGAATGCTGAAAAGCCCATTGTAGTATAACTAGGTAAAAACAGGAAAAAAAAAAAAAAAAAGCTTGAAAACTTGAGCCCAAAAGCTGAGAATATAGTGGACAGAGAGCAAGACCATCTCATCTCTCATCTTGCCAATGAGCTTGCAGTTAAAATAGAACTCGCAAGAACCATTTAGGGGTGGGAGGTTTGGCATGTTTATGCTCTATCTTGATGTTTTCCAGGGACCTGGATGTGTTCTTGGAAGAGCAGGGCAAATAATGAAGAGCCTATCAACCCTTGATCTTTGTGCTCCAAAAGAAGCAAGATATAAAGAAAACAGAAAACTGTGGACTTGCATAGCAAAAGGACTGTGATAGGGTAATGCAAGTGGCAAAGGCAGCCAGATGAGGTAATGTCTTTGGATTTCAGTAAAGCTTTCTATACCATCTCTCACAGGATCCTTCTAGACGCAGTGCCCAGCACATGGCTGGATAAGCACATCATGGTGGGATAGCAACTGGCTCACAGGTCAGGCACAAAGGGTTGTAGAGAATGGGGTGACATCAGACTGGTGACTTGTCACTAGTGGAGTTCAGCTAGTGGGGCTCCTTGGCCCTGTGATCTTTAACACATTTATAAATGATTTAGATGCAGGACTTGAAGGGCTACTGAGAAGGTTCACAGGTGACACAAAATTGGTAGGAGCTGTTGAGTCTCTCCAAGGCAGGAAGGCCTTGCAGAGAGACCTGGACAAATTAGAGGACTGGGCAATCATCATACCTTGTGGACTTTGACAAAGACAAGTGCTGGATTCTGCACCTGGGATGGGACAGCCAAATTGGACAAACAAATGGACAGACAAATTGGGGAATGAGAGGCAGGAAAGCAGTGCCATGGAAAGGGACCTGAGGTTCCTGGTTGATAGAAAGCTGAATCTGAGTCAGCAGTGCCCTGGCAGCCAGGAGGGCCAACCCTGTCCTGGGGTTCATCAGGCACAGCATCACCAGCCGGGCAAGGGAGGGGATTGTCCTGCTCTGCTCTGAGCTGGGGCAGCCTCACCTCCAGTGCTAGGGACAGTTCTGGGTGCCATGTTATAAGAAAGGCATTAGTCTATTGGAGATTGTCCCAAGGAGGGCCAGGAGGCTGGTGAATGGCTTTGTGGGGAAGCTGTTATGAGGAGCAGCTGAGGTTACTTGGTCTGTTCAGCCTGGAGAATTAGACTGAGGGGAGACCTCATGAGAGTCTACAACTTCCTCATGAGATGTAGAGGAGCGGCAGACACTGACCTCTTCTCTATGGTGTCCCGTGACAGGACCTGGCCTGAATTTATGTCAGGGGAGGTTTAGGTTGGATATTAGCAAAAGAATTTTAACCCAGAGGGAGGTTGAGCACTGGAACAGGCTCCCTCGGGGAAATGTTCATGCCACCAAGCCTGAGTGAGTTCAAGAAGCGTTGTGATTCTTGGAGCTATTCTGTGCAGAGCCAGAAACTGGCATTCAGTGATCCTTGTGGTTTCCTTCCAGCTCAAGATATTCTATGATTTTAAGTAATTGTATTAGTCTTTTACATTTATTGGTGGATTTATCCACAGCAGGTCTCACATCCCTCACCAATAGTGTGATGCATAAAGATGACTTTTTAGGTAACTTGAAAAGCAAGTTGCTAAGAGTCATTTAAAGAAGATATTATTAATTCACATAGTTTATATACTTTGGGCACCTAATCACCACTGGTCCTAAATACTTTGAAGTCCAGAAAAATTAAAAGAATGGGGAATCCAGTGTGGTTTTCTAAGCATCAGAGACTCTCATATCATTAAATTTTCTGGTGGTGATGCACAGGTGGTAGAATGAAGACCTTGACCTTGCATACTGGCAAGTACGGCAAGAAAGAAATATTAGGAAAACCTAAACAGTCCCTTTTGAATGACATAAAATTCTAGTTCAAGAAGAATACCAATTCATAATCATCACACTAACAGATTAAGAGTCTAGTTGCCTTTTCTCCTTAAATATAACTTTGAATGCATTCCAAAACAACTGAACACAAGATACTCATTGTAATCTTGAGACTGAGTAGTTTTGCAGTTGATCAAAGCTCTGCATGAGTACAGAGGAGCACAGCTACCTTGGGACTATACACTTGACAGTCAGCATCCTTCACATAAGTATAGTGTCTGCTTTCACTTCAGATTTATTTTTTTTCACCTGTGCTTCTGAAGTACAATAGGAAACAGAATTTTAAAAAGCAATATGAAAAATTGTTCCTTCTGCAAAGTGAAATGCTGAAATTATTTATAGCTCTCTTCAGAGCCAATATCTCCATGTTACTGGATCACTAAAGAATTTGAAAGTGTATGATGAGAGACCAGCCACTTTCCCTTTTAGTTTTGCAAATGGAGGATATTTCAAAATGTTAAACCTCATTATCAACTGTACAAAACAGTTTAACCCCAGCTAGCAGCTAAGGAGTAGCACAGCTCACTCCCCTCAGTGGGATGGGGTAGAGAATTTAAAAGTAAGAAAACTCATGGGTTGAGATAAAGGCAGTTTATTGTGTGAAGCAAAAGCTGCATATACAAACAAAGAAAAACAAGGAACTAATTTACTTCTTTCCACCATGAGGCAGATGATCAGCCATCTCCAGGAAAGCAAGGCTCCATCACATGCAAAAGTGATTTGGAATGGCAAATGATCAGCCATCTCCAGGAAAGCAAGGCTCCATCACATGCAAAAGTGATTTGGATTGGCAAATGCCATCACTCAAAACTTCTTCCACTTCCTTGTTCTGTCCCGCATCTTATATCCTGAGCACAATGTCATGAGACATGGAATATCCCTTTGGTCATCTGGGGTCAGGTGTACCGTGTTCCCTCTCAAGTTCTTGTGCACCCCCAGCTCCCTCACTCTCAGGGCAGTAGGAGAAAAAGAAAAGGCCTTAATGTATGTAAGCACTGCTCAGCAATAATAAAGCAATCTCTATATTCTCAATGCTGTTTTCTGCACAAATCCAAAACACAGCCCAATGTTTGCTATTGTGAAAAAAACTAACTCTCCCCCAGACAAAACCAGCACAACAATCAATTGAATTTGGGATGGAAAAATTAACATTTTATACTGAAATTCACTTTGCACAAACTAGTGAATACTCTGCTTTAAAAAGTTGAGTGTTACCAGCACCTTTACTTCAGATAAGTTCTGATTTTAGAAAAATGTTTTATTAGTGATGCTCAGTTATTTTATATCATTCCCTAATTAAATATGTTTCCTCTCACTTATCATTACTTGCCAAAGTTTAACTTGGCTGTCAAATTTTATATATCATTGACTGAAGACACATTGATGGAGATACAAATGGATGCAAAACCAGAAGTGTTTAAATAATCCAGTTCTGTTAGTTTATATACCTCTTCCCATAGGTGCATATCTAAGCTGGGGCTAAAGGCAGAACTGAAAACAGATCACTTTAATTTACCTTAAGGAAAGGAGAGCTGCCCAAGCCTAATCTTAAATAAATGTCATGGCACTAGAGGGAAAGGATATGGTTAGGATCTGTTCTAGTTGAGGCTAGTCAGGGTGATTAAGAAAAAAAAAAAGAAACTCAGAACCTTTACATGTTTTGGCTTAATTGGGGTTTAAGGAGGCTACTGCATAAAAAAAGTAGACTGGTAAAGAAACCTGAGAAAAAATGTAGTCTTAATTGTCTCAGAAGAACAAGGAAGATAACCATCTCTCCTTCTTACCTTGCTAACATTAAATGCTAGATGATGAAGAATTTGAGGCTGTTTGTGGTAGTGTCTTATCATAAGCTCTTGCCATTTCTGCTTGAGAAAGACTAGTAAATTTGACCTCAGGAACTGATAGGATATTGGGAGAGGGAGCAGAGTGCTAAAGAAAAGACACGGATACAAGGAAGTATATGCATATAAATCTTAACTGCAATACTAATTAACATCTTATCAGTTAACTGGACAAGTAGTCACTTCATTACATTTGGATTAGTCTAACAATAAAATCTTATTTTCATGTGTAAGGTGTAGTGTGGTTTTTTTTTTTTGCTTTTAACAGGATTTCACATGTAAAAAGTAGTAACAGAATATTCTTTCTCAAAATAGGACTACTTAAATACTTTGTTTAAGGGACTAATTTACATTAACCTAGCTGAAACAGAGGTTTCTTTTCCTGTCAATTCTTTTCTATTAATTTATATTTAATAATTTTAGTATATTATTGTTATTAGCACTATATCTTAATGTTACACTAGCAAGTTTATTTTTACATATTATTCCCAATGTCATTTAAGGAAGTTAGATGTAATTTACATAACCTTGAACTAAGACTTTCACTAGAGCAGTTAGATTATAAATGTAGTAGAACACATACAATGAGAGAGGGTGCCCAGTTATTTCTGAAGAGTTTAAGTATACATTTAAAATGTATATTCATTTAGAAGGACAAGAATGATTTTACAACAATTCTCGGTCTGATTTTACATCAAGACATGGTGGCAAGGCTTGTAAAGGTGCACTTTTGGGAATCCTGACAGTGTGGTCAAAAAAGGAAATATAAAATTAGATAATTTAGAGTAGCCTTATAGGTAATAATAGAAACAAATTGGGTTGCAAGGTCAAGTTGTCGCAATTTATTAGTACACTACATGATACCAACAACTGATGACATAGCTTTAATCCCACTGACAACCAAGTACAGCATCAACCTGAAATAAATACAGGGAATATACCTGCTGTAAAAACTTCTCTGAATGTGCTTGCTACTGATACAAAGACATTCAGTACTAAAATCTTCTAATAAGTGAAGAAGTGTGTATTTGTCATCATGGTGGCCTTAATAGATTTTTCTTAGAACATAAAGAAATTAAAAAGGCCATTCATAGAAGCTGAGTTAAGCAGCTTCAGTGAAATAACAGCTCAGGTGCCAAAAGAGGAGGTTTATCAAGGAAAAGTTATAATCTGAATTTCTTCATATTTTCTAAGTTATAGCTTACTTTATATATACCACGTAAGTCCTTGGCAACAGAGACTAGGTCTGAGACAACTGCAGTTCAGGAACCTGAGGCTAATGCCAGACCCTGAGATACCCTTTATTTCTGTGCAGCAAACCATGTTTTCTGGAGATGACATGTGCCATTTTCAAGTGATTATCCAACTACTTTAACTCAACCAGTGATGCATGGCATCATAATACACAGTGGCTCACGAAAGGTTTTTGGCAAAATGCTCTTAGGTGACAGACAATGACACCTGCTGTTGTTTTGGCAAGAACAGTATTACAGAACAGTAAAATTGTTTGGGTTGGAAAGTACCTTAAAGATCATCTAGTTCAAAACCCCCTCCAGCCACCATGGGAAGTGGTGCCATCCACTAGGTCAGGTTTCCCAAGACCAAATCCAACATGGCCTTGAATACTTCCACAAACAGGGCATCCACAACTTTTCTGGGCATCTTGGTCCAGTGTCTCAACACTCTCTTGGTAGACATTTTCCTCCTAATATCTAATATAAATCTCCCCTCTATAAGTTTAAAGATTTTCCCCTTGTCCTATGACTATCTGCCCATGTGAAAAGTCCCCCTCCATTTTTTTTTGTATAAACTCCTTTCAAGTACCAAAAAGGTCACAATGAACAATAAGTAGCCAGAGGTGACTTCCATTCCATTTGGAAGATTTTTTTTTCCTCTGATCACATCTATTCGTCATTGTGTTTTGTGAACCAAAAAACAGCGCGTGAGGAGAGACTGAGACTACTGCAGGCCTGGTGGCTAGCCGAGTGACCTTGGAATTTCAGATTAATATTTTCTGTCCTGGATGTCTGACAGAATTTATTCCAGAATTACTTCATACTATTTCAGCATAGATAGGTGACAATTGCACTTATTCAGAAACACGTCGCCATCTCCATAGGGATGCTTATCACCCCCAGATCTCATTAACTAGATGGATCAATGTTGGTTGATCAGGTATCATACAGGGTGGGTGTATCACCATCAAAAAGACTTCTTTACATGTTATGAGACTTCTCAATCCTCATGACATTTGAGTGGAAAGCTCTGTAAATATGGAAGTCTGCATCAGAAAACAGCAATTCTGTCATGCCTTTAAACATGCCTGACACTTGATCACCAAATACAGTCACTTCCAGCACTTGTGTATGATGACATTCTGCAGTATGATGGCATAAATGCAGAACTGCCTCTACATAGAAACCCTTAACTTAGGAGGAGGAAAAATGTGCTTTATACTTCCAGTAGAAAAGAAAGATAAAAATTGCCATACAGTAAATATTAGAAAGTTAAACAAAAGGGAGCACAAGAGGGCAAGAGTAGAGTTTCATATTCAGATGATATATTAGTATGTGAAAAAACCAAAAAAAAATAATTTTTAATGTTTTCAGTGGATTTCTCTGTAGGTCTGGTCCTGCAGGGATTCCATCTTTACTACTTGCATGCCTATGAGCCAATCATTTCAAATACTTACCAGATTTTCTTATGTCAAGATTCTGTTTTTTGATTAAGATTTCTTCTATGTAGTACACACTTGTCAACTCCTAATTTTTTTGCAATTCCCATGTTGTACAAACTTTAAACTCCAGGTCCTACAGTCTCAAATTAGAAGAAAATCTGGTTTTTGTTCTAGAAGTTCCTAGCTCTCACAGCTTTGGAGAAAAGGACAAATGTATCTCAAATGTGCTGTAAAGCTCCTGAGGCCAAAAGTCAAATAAAAAACAATTACAACTTGTTCGAAATCATTATAAATGTCACTTATTATCTTTACCTGTGCCATATCCAATTTATGAGCTTTGCATATTTGAGGGACTGATTAGTACATAAAAGACCAGAATAATATTCAGCAACACAGGAATCCTTAATTTGTGTCCTGGAGAGCTTTAAAAGAGCTACTGAGTATAAAAAAATTCTCTGTACCTCAAAAACTCTCTGTAAACAATGTGCACTCTTCTTGTACCTTCTACTCTTTTCTTTAAGAGAGAAATTACCTGATTATTTGTGATTGTAGTCCAGAACAAAACTAACACAAATCCATCCTCCTCCACTCAGTAACTTTGAATTTTCCTATTTTCATTCATTTATAACATTAAAAGCAACGTTTAATTTATGTGTACTACTTATGACATGGAAACCTGTTGCTGCTTTAATAATGTATGGAGTCTGAAGATACATACATACACACATACATACATACATTCATATATATATATATATATATATATATGCATGCATACATAGAAGCCACTTCTTTGTCTCCAAAGAAGGAAAGTTTTGGCTTATAACCTCCTATTTCTATATCTGCTGAAACCATAGATTATATTTTACATCTGAATTAAAAATAGACATGACTTTGTTTTCTCACCTTGAATGTGCTATTTTAGTTAAGGGAACAATATATTTAATAGAGACACAGCCTAACATGATTGCCCTTGCCATCCACTGTCTCACGAATGAAAAGCTGATTTTACACATCTAGATTTAATGATAATGCTCACATAAATGAAGGATCACAGAAGAATCTTCAGAAGAAATTGCTACTTATTTTTTCACTATTTTCTTTCCTAAAGACTACATCTTTCATGACACTTGCAAGACTCCTCTCTTAGGCTGAATAAACAACATACAGTAGAGTAGCTTTACTGGGCTTTTTCTAAACTGTTATTGGTGTTTTCAGTTCTTTTTGGTGTTGGTGGTGGTTTTTGTTTGTTTGGGTTTTAAAAATTTATTTCTTCCATCCAACCCAAGGGGGCTTTGGATGTCTCTCTCACACTGTGCCTAGCATGGAAATTACAAACTCTGTCATTAGTGTCTCTTTTTCTCCTCTCCTTTTTTAGTAAGACTGATGTTGATTAGCAGATGCTTGCTTGTAGCCTCATAGCATGACTGTGTTACTTTTTTTTTTACATTATGACCAATTCACTAATAAACAGAATATTTTGAAAAGCTCACAATCAAAATGGCCTCCTTTGGAGGTCTTTTTCCATTGCATACAAGAAAAGATACTTTACTTTGGTAGTTTAAATGCGGGGACTGCTGCAGTGAACTGGATTATGGATATTTGTAACAGATCCTACGCTTGGGTATCCATCTGCTTTATTTTTAAGGTTTCAATTTATCTTCCCTGACCTTGGTGCTGTGAGAGCTTACACTGCATACTGTAAACACTTAGTTTGAACTTACTCCAGTCTTTCTAGAGTCCAGCTGTTGATAATTCTCTATTAATAATCCCAAAAGCTTCACTGTGAACACTGACATTGGGCACATACCCAACGAAGAACAGTTGTTCTTGTAGCTAATAAACACTCAAATATTGATCGGATTCCAAAGGAAAACTGAGATTTTAATATAAAAATAATAAGAAACAAGTCCAGACCATTTGCCGTAATTCCTATTATTTTACTACTGCTTTCAGAAGTCAGAGCTCCCCAAATAATTGTCATAAAAAGATTATCGTATGTGTGGATGCATATGTCTTCTGCACTTCCCAACAAAGTATTTAACTACAATACAATGAAATGCTTAACAGCTTACCTTTTCAGACCAAAAACTAGAACCCAGTCTTTCTCCCGTTTTTGAAATGAAGGCTCACATCATTGTGCAGCATGATATTTAGAACTTACTTCAGAATTGTCAGAACTGTGAAACCAGGAACTAGATATTTCAAGTAAAACTGAAGAGAAACTGGAAGTAATTGTTACTCACCACAGGATTTTTATGGAATAAAAGGAAAAGTTAATAGTGTACAATCACTAATGTAACATGTTTCTCACATTTTCCAAATGTAAAGTATGCTTGACAAAAATAGAAGAAATTGCTACTGCAACAATGAATAGCAAGGTTTGTTTCTTCTCTTTTAATAAAAGGAGCTGATGTTCTAAAATTTCCACTTTCTGCTCTTTATTCATATCCACTATTACTATATCATTTTTTTCCCAACTCTTCTATTTACATACATATTTTTCCATGGGAGGCTAAAGAGTAATATTACATGAAATTTTGTATCTAGAACTAGTCGCTCCACGTGAAATGTTTTGTTTGGTAAGATAGTCTCCATCTAATCAGTCCATAAGGAAGTATTTTGGCAGAAATTCTCTTAGAATAGAGAATAATTTTGTGTTACTTTAGTAGAAGTTAGACAAAACTATGCTGTATGCTTATTTTAATGATAAATTACATCAAACACATAGATCCTGACTTATTAATGTTTCATAGTTCCTGGGCAATAGAAATGTCTTAACTAAATTTTACACTGTTGTATAAGAAATATTTCTGTGTTGGCACATTTAAATTTCAAGCAAGTCTGGCTCTTGTACCCAATCTGCCATTGCCCTGAAAACCCTGATGTTGCCATAATGCCTTGTCCTATAAGTCCAAAACTGAAAACTAGTTATGGTAGATAAGATATTGTGTTCTAGGATTTTTTAGTCTTCTATCTTCTAAACTCAAGATTTCAGATCACACCTCAATAAATAGCTGAATTTAATTTAAGTCTAGATTGGTAACTTAATCATGTAGCAGAAAGTAGAGAAACTTTGGCTGGCTCAAAGCAGTAGAAACTGTAAGTAAACAAGGAATATTTTATAGATATAACAAAATAAACCCAAAACCCACAAAAAACCTCCATTTAAACCTTTAGGACAATAAAAGGCTATGACAGTGAACATAACACTAAGAACCATCTGTTACAAGATTTAATAAGCTAATATTTTTAAGTCAGTGACCTCTTCCTTAATACTGGATCTTTTGTCACAAATCAGATACCAAACAAACATCTAATATGTCGTTAGTCACGTAAGATTTAAAGATTTGTCTTCCTATCTCACTATGGGCTTTGCTCTGTTACTTAAAATTTTCACAAAAAATGTACAGAACTTAGTCTGACTTTTGATATGCTACAATGGTGTGTGATAGATATCTACACAGTGATTGTGAAATCCAGCAGTAGATTCAATATAAAATTACATATTCTGATTCAGTTTGAAACATTAAAACCAGAATAGCCATAGGCTACTATTTACCTAGGAAGCCCACATTGTTTGTTCCTAATTCCTATTGCCTGATATGGGCTGGAGGATTTCTTAAAACTAAAATAAGATAAAAGTGTATACAATCCTGATATTTTCACAATACTGGAGAAATAACAATTTAAAATACACATATTGTATATGTCTGATGCAAGCAAATACTCTGGACTTCCTCTTCATTATCAGTCCTTTTTCATGGATTAATTTATTTTTTTATGTGAGCAGGGGGGAATATTCTATACTTTGTTTAATTCAATCTTGTGTACAGAAGACACAACACACAATATTTTTAGGGAAATGTATTTTCCCTTCTATATTTGTCAAGAACAAAGTATACCAATTTATGCTGTTAATATTTTTTTAACACTATGCCCATTAACACAGGAACAGTACATCCAAGATATCTGTATTTTAAATCATCATTTCTATTGAAATATTCCAATTCTTAGTGGAGGAAGAGGCAGGCATAGTTCTCATGGTTTGGTTCACCTTTAATCTCTGTGAGATGGAAAAGAGCCTCATGAATTTCCATATCTTCCTTTATTGAGTACGTCTGAGTAATGAGATGAGTGAAGAACCTGAAAAAACCAAATTTTTGTGTGGAGTTACAGAGGCAAGAAGTCATCATGCCTGGGGTTTCTGAATGTCAGGTACTTAAAGAAGTCTAAATTTAAGATGGCTGAAAAGATTTGCCAGAATGACCAAGTTACTAAAGAAAATATACCTAGAGAACTTCTGCCCTTATGTTTTTGGTTCTAACCAGTGTTATGCAATTGTGACTGTCTTAAGAAAGTACAAAGGCAATACTGAATATTGTGCTAAAGTCTGTGTTCAACAACTTGTCAAATTAATTTTTCTGTTATCTGACATCTAGAAGAAATCTCTGCTCACTCTCTGCATATAGGATGAAGAGATTAGGCAGTTGGCCATCTCAGTGTGAAACAAAACTTCACTTAAAATTATGAACATACAATGATTATGAAATAGAGAACAACTTGCCCTCACGATAATTTGCAATTTTTTTCACATCTTCAAGCAACTCCCATTTGAGCAGATCGACTGTGCTGCTGCTTTAAAAGTAGACTGTTTTTAGAACCTGCTTACTGACATGAAGGATTTCAAGTTCTTATTACAAGCACTTTTATAATTAGTGAGAGAGAGCAAAAGAATAAGTAATAAGTAAATGAGATCCTGTCCAGTGAAAAAGCAAAGCAAGTTACTTTGTACTTTCTTCTTTGCTAAGGTTTACTCTATGCTGTATGTGTACATTTTCACATAAGACCATTCAAGGAAAATATACTTCCCTTTCTACAGACAGGACAAATGTACAGGCACAAAAGAAAGGTGGGGTGTTGTTCATGGCTGAGGAAGTTGTGCTTTTGAGAGGGGTTCATTGAGACCAATTGAGATCAAACTCAGACTTTTTAATGTCTGCTGTCTTATTAGAGATGTCAGGCAATACGTGCTGTTACTATAATTGCAATAATTTAGATCAATGGCTTTTACAAAATATGTGAACAGGTTAAGTAACCTAGATTTAGCTATAATTACATGTTTCCCTTGTTTAGCGTGGTTTGAGGTAAACTCCTTGAGTAACATATCCAGTTAAGCAATTAGGGTTTCACTGCCCCAAGGTGCAAGATTTAAGCTGTTAAATTCTGGCATTTATGAACAGTATTAAATTACTATGGTCATCATTATTTCATCAAGTATATTATCAGTTGCAAAAACACGACCAAAGAAAACAAGAAAAAAATCACACTGTGTACCTATTTTACTAAAAATGTACTTTATTTCTCAGAATTAGTATCCTCTTCCCCAGTTAATCTCAAGACTTTTATTGAGATACAGAATCATACTCAGATTAGAACTCCTATACTGGTTCTAGTCATGCTTAGGTGAAAATATATTCATGTTTTCCTTCTATGTGAAATAACTATATTTTCCCATTATTCAACAGAATGCAAGGATTTATTCCTAAAGTATTAGATTAGATTATTTATTGTATTAGAAATTACATTATCAAGGAAGAGTATGTTAAGTCTTCTCTATAGATGAAAGTCATAGTTCAAATAGAGTTATGAGAAAAAGTTGAAGTTAAGGATTTGTAAGTAACTTCTTAGTCACTTCAATTTCCTTTATGCTTTGAAGTATGTTTCATTTATGAGCAGAAAAAAAAAACGAAAAAAAAATGAAAAACTCAAAAGTAATAAATAAAATACTTGTCCCCTAAGATTATATTCTAAGCAAGCAGGTATAAAGAAATATAAGATATCCATAGAAGTTATTTGCACCTTTACATGGTGCTAGAGGCATGGTTTGTATTATAAAATACTCAAGGCCAATATCAATATCTGGGCTTACAACTTCAGACCCCATACAGACTTCCAGCATCACTGAATTTCATCAAAGTAATCATAGATCTGGGTTTGAATCACAGCCTGTGTAACAATCTAACTTTGCTGTAAGCATCTTTACCTTATCACAGTGGTAGCTTCATATTAAATTCAGTATTTACTTTACTAGGAAATAAAGATAAAAAATGCAGTATTTGCTCATGAACTTTATTTACATGAACTGCAAATGCCAACATAACTTCAGCCTCTGAAAACAGTTTTTCTGAGTGCCCCTGTTTTGCAAAATTGAAATTTCAGTGCCATTCCTGAAGCATGCTTTCATGTGTATGAAGGTAGCACGCTTATATGAGTTACAGAGGTCTCCAGACATACAGTTCCCCCAATACTGGTGTATGTAAAGAAATTTGGCAGAAAATAAACTCCTTTGCATTCCAACTGATCGTCAGAGGGCTGGGTGAGGCTGGCCTTAGTTTGTCATTATAGCCATTTCAGCACTATATAAATCTAGTTGCAGTCAGCAAAAACTTTCACAATCACAGTTTCACAAATAGTCCAGTTTATTGAAGTAACAAAAATTCAGATTTTTAATTATTGTAAATAAATGCACTTAATGCTTTAGTACTTGATAGACTAAGGCTAGCCAATGATTAACTAAAGTAGGATAGCAAGTCAAAGTTAATAAACAAATTCAGCTTTTCACTAAGCTTAACTTCACTCTTAATTAGGCTTGGTTTTACCTGGGTATGCTCTGATGAACTCAGAGAGATATAATAGGTTACTTGCTGCTGCTAGTTTGCCCGCTAATTTTAGCTGAACCGTACAGCTGTCATATTAAAACCACTCTCTCTGCTGCAATAATTCTTGGTCTTAGGTAAGTCAGGACTACTTGTTTGACCTGTGTAACATACAGATACTGCCTCTGTTTTCCTCTGGGTTTATTGGAGTTTTAATTTCACAGATAAACATTAATTTATCTGTTTTCTCCACCAAACAGAGAAAATTCAAAAGTTAATTAAAAAAATAAATTCAAATGGTTTCCACAATGGGACAGTCTCTAACCACTCTGTCCTCAAAATCTCTCACAGCCTTGGAATAGATCTTCCCATGTCCCCACTCTCCAAGTATCTTGACTGATGATAACTTATTCCAGCTGTCGCAACTATATTTTCTTTTGGCCTGCATTTTTATTGTCATGCATCCCTGCTCCTTCACACTGAAAAATCAAAAACACAAACCCAAAATACCAAACCACAACAAGTTAGGGAAAGAAGCCATTTCACTATATCTACTATTCTCCCACAAGGAGAATACTGAAATTCTGAGAAGGCCTTTGGTTGCTTTAACAACCTGACTCACACACTTCTCACACTTAGTGATTTTAGTTTAGATGCAGTTTTAGAAGACAAAATAATCATTAGACATTCACATGGCAGATAATGTTTTGAGGTCCTATAACATGCCTTGATTTTTTTTAATAAGCTCAACTTCTAAAAAAAATATTTTTTTATCTCAGTTGCTCAGAACTTATGATTGATTTTGTGTTTGTGGAGTCTTTCATGCTCTTAAAATCACATGAATATAGAATATAAAGCACTTGACACATACCGGTGTAACTCCATTTATTTTCTCTAGCTTTGTCATGTGAGAAAATATATTAGGCCATTTTGAGAAACTGTTCTGATTTTTTAAAAGTGATTTAGTACCACATGGGGTTTTTGCCTCAAACTTATCTAGTGGTAAAAAAATAATCGATATTATTTTCCTAAATATCTTAAAATACATAAATACATGAATCTGTGGAGACTTATGTACTTTCATTAGGGTCCCACAGAATGGGGACATCTTACCACAGATTCCTGAAGAAAAGTTTCTGTCACAAGCTTCATAGAACTTATTCAACTGGGGATAAATGTTAGGTTAGACTTTGTTGAAATTTTATATCTAGCAGAAGTCAAGGAATATTTTTATATAATTTTCAAAAGGCTTCAATATCTCACTCTTAGTTCTACATGTTTCAGGCAAATAAGAAGTTTTAAACATGATTTATAATTGATTATTTTATTATTTATATTAATTATNACCTTGAGCCTTGTGCTAAAATGCATGAAAAAAATATCCTATGGAACTGCAATTATTTATTTCTTTCACAGAACAGGTATTTTGCTCTTCTTCCTGAAATAAAATCATAAAGTTTCCTGGTAAAAGCAATTACTGTTTTTCCTACTTATTTAATTTTTTAATGAATTCTAGTATAAGATGTCTTATAAAACAAATTTGATAGAGTTTAGCTTCTAAAAATAGAGTTTTCTCCCAAACAAAGGTCAGCTTTATTGACAGCGATACTGAGAGGAATGCTTAAATGGTCTCACTTATCCAGTCTAAATTAGCAAATATATAATTTTAGAAACACTGTGAAGGTGTGTATTTTATTTCTAAGAATAGTGCTAAAAAAATGTTATTTAACATTGCAGCTCCTCAGAACTGTCAGCCTCAGTATAATGCCTGACACTGAAGGAATCAATCTTCTCCTAGTTTTAAAGATAGTCAAGAAAAAATCTGTAAGTCTGACGTCATCTTCAAAAGGTGAAATTCAAAGGTTATTTACAACAGTGGAAGGAAACAAACCAAAACCACCTACCCTTTCTGTGTTATTCAAGATAAAAGTATTTCAATTAAATTTGAAAACAGATTGAATAATCACAATTTTCAGGTGAGCCATGGAATATTTCTACACAGAAATTACACCAGAAACTTAAACTGGAAGAAGGAGCAGGGAACTCTGGATGGCTATATGGATGTCATGGGTTTGTGCAGGGAAAAAAATTAGAAGTGCCAAAATTCTGCTGGAACTTAATGTGGTTACTGCTGTAAAAGGTGATAAAAATATTTCTATAAACACATCTGCACCACAAGGAGGGCTAAGGAGAATCTCTGTCCGTTAGTAGATGTAGGCAGAAACATAACAAAGGATGAGGAAAAGACTATGATACCTAATATCTCCTTTGCCTCAGTCTTTAAAAGTAAAACCAAGTGTTGTCAGGATGCCTGGGCCCTGAGCTGAAAGATGGAAGCCCAAAAGGATGGCAAAGAGAATGAAGCCCCAGTAATCCATGGGAAAAAAAGGTCAGCAACTGCTATACCACTTAGGCACTCACAAGTCTATAGGGCCATATAACATCCATCCAAGGGTAATGAAGTAGCTGGTAAAGAGCTCGCCGAGCCTTTTTCCATCCATTATCAAGAATCATGATAGAGAAAGTCCCAGCTGAGTGAAGGTAAGGACACCCATCTACAAGATGGGACAGAAGAAAAATCATGGGGACTACAGACCTGTCAGTCTGACCTCAGTGCTCAGGAAGTTCATGGAACAGATCACCTGGAGCACCGTTATGCAACACAATACACAAGATCATGTCCAGCATAGGTTTATGAAAGATAGGTTCTCTTGACTGACCAAATCTCCCTCTATGACAAGGTGTCATCCTTGGTGGATGAGGGAAAGTCTGTGGATGCTGTCTACCTAGACTGCAATAAAGCATTTGGCACCTTTTTCCACAGGATTGTCCTGGAGACACTGCTCATGGCCTGGAAGAGGTTACTCTTGGCTGGATAGAAAACTGTTTGGGCTGTGCACAAAGAGTGGTGGTGAATCGTGCTACATCCAGCTGGCAGCTGGTTACTCCTTGTGTTCCCTAAGGCTCAGTATTGGGGACAGCCCTGATTAATATCTTCATCAATGACCTGGACCAGGGAATCAAGCACACCCTCAGTCAGTTTGCAGACACCACGTAGGGTGGAAGTGTTGATCTTTTGTAGGATAGGAAGGTTCTGCAGAGGAATAAGCTGGATCCATGGACCAAGGTCAGTTGTATGAGGCTCAACAAGGTGAAGTACCAGATTTTGCACCAGGGTCATAAGCAGCTCATGCTACAGACTTGGGAAAGAGTGACTGGAAAGATGCTTACTAGAAAAAGACCTGGTCAACAGCTAAACATGAGCCATCATGTGCCCAGGTGGTCAAAAAGCAATAGCATGATGGACCCAGGCAGATTTTGTCCCTCTGCATTGATGAGGCCACATCTTAAACTGTGTGTTCAGTTCTGGTACCTTCACTACAAGAAAAACATTGATTGAGGTGCTGGAGTTTCTTCAAAGAAGGGCAACAGAGCTAGTGAAGAGTCTGCAGCAGAAGTCTTATGAGGAGCAGCTGAGGGACATGTGGCTTAGTTTCAAAATTGAATGATTCTAACTACATGGGTACAGATTTGCCATATAAACAACTTATTAAACCACTCAATATTTACCAACAAAAACCAGCACTGAACTACCATCATGCTTTCAACCACCGGAAAGAAAAAAAAGAATGCAGTGAGGGAATACTTGCCATTAGACTTTTTTATATATATTGAAGAGAGACATGATACCTTTAAAACAATACAAAATATCTGAGACCTGAATAGAATAACCTTATAGTCTTTTCTTTGAACTAAAATAGAAATATGTTCGTACACCACAGTGCAAGAATTAAGGTCATTTCTGTAAGATTATCTCTGTAAAGAAAAAGACTCAGAAGATCATTATATAGAGTCCTCAACTTCTCTAACTTGTTCTAATGAATTAAATGTGTAAGGAAAATAAATTGGCTAGAATTTAAATAGACCAGACTATCCTAATTGACTGCTCAAAAATGTGCCCTTTCACTAATGGCTTCATATCTGTTTTGCCTGAGTGTATTTAGTCTTGTGTCTATCTAAAAAGGGCAGCAGCAGATCCATTATAAAGAAAAGAATCTTAAAAACACAAATGCATAAAAATGAGCAAATGTTAATGAAATCGTCTTCAGGGTGAACCTAAAGTACACATATAACACACAAAACTATGCTCTACCTTTCTAATTAATTTTTTAAATTAACTACTTTTAATATATTGGGAAATCCCCAAAGATTTTAAAGTCACCTTCTAAATCTAATGGTGAAGGATCATTTACTCTGCTTCTTTGCCTCTGTTTAGAGTATGATAAATTATTCACCTCATAGTCACCATTAAAACTCAGTAAATGTGATTAAAATGAGGAAAACTAAAGACTAAATTGGACCCTCAGGGGAAAAGATTACTTCTTTGGGGATAAAATGCAAGTAAACATCTGAAATTGTCATTAAAACACGGAGTAGCACCCCATTTAAAGGGTAACATAAAAAATAAGAGATTTTTTTAATAAAAAATTCAAATTTTGGAACTGACATGCTAATTAAGGTCTTAAGAGCCCAGTATCACTGTAGTAGGACATTTCTATATGTCTTGCACATCCTCTTTAATCAGCATATCTGATCATAGTCTGTGTAGGTTGTGATAAGAAGTTGAGGGAATCAAGAAAAATGCTGTACATATATAAAACAATATAGGATAAAAAACTTTAAGCAACGTAGACTTATCTGGAGGTCAACATGCGAGAAACAAAGCTCTAATCAAATATCTGTCACATTTAATTAATGGTCTTAAAACATCACAGAAAGTACAGAGCTGGCTTAGCACTTTTTAAAAGTATAGACAAAACTGAATTTTGCCAGGTCTACAACATATGTCTTTGTCCTTGCAGTGCTGTCAGATGAGGTATGAATTAATTGTCTGGTACATTAAAAAAAAAAAACAACCAAAAACACAAAAAACACATAAATGCATTCAGATTGATATGGAGAAGTTAGTTGTCATTGTAATCTTTTAACGTAACCTGAGAAAATAATTCTCTTTTTTACACAATTAGTGCAACACGGAAAAACGTGCACCTGTCTGTGTGAACTGCTGCATAGACTGCTGCATGCCTTGGCTCTTTCTGTAACTTGCACCTAATACTTAAAGGCACTTATGTTTGATAATCTCTAGGTGAAAAGTAAACCAGTTTCACCTGCAGTAAAAGCTGACCTTCTGAGCTAGAATATAAAGTAAAACCAAACCTAAGCATGCAAATCTCTTGAGACAAAAAAAAAAAAAAAAAAAAATAGGGATAGAGACAGAAACAGAGAGTGTGATGGATTAGCTGAATCCATAATGACTGCATGTATTGCATTCTAAAGTAGATTGACTTGACTTTTGTTTTTCAGAACAAATGTCATTTGAGCATGTGTAATTAAATATGCAACTATGTAGTTTGATTCCTGTTAAGTTTCATCTACGTGAATAGTTTGTTGCTAGGTCTCAGCACACATAATAGCCTTTCTGCTACTTATAATTTTATTGAGGACAAAACAGGGAGGAAAGGTAAAAAAGAATGTAGTAGCTGTTTTTTTTTAAAAATGACACCACAGTTGTATGTTCTTAAAATTACATCTCAGAGGAGTTGCTTGTTTTTATAATCATTACTTTTTTTTCAAGATCTAAACAGAAAAAGAACATACAAAGATACAAGAACAGGCAACTACTTTGCAAAATAATAATGATTAGAGAAACTCCTAAAGAAATAAAGTGACAAAGACTGTTAAATTCAAACACTGCCTCTGGTTCAACTTGACTTTGAGTTACATATTGCTGGAGGCTAGGACAGAATACCACAGATGTACTTTTCACAATCTGCTGATAAACATCAGTTGAAATAGTTTAATAGTTTAGGTAAATTTTACATATGGTAGAACTATGCTTGTGTTTAGGAACACGTTGATGCTCTATTGGAGTTGATGAGCATAGGATTACTTAAATTATAAATGGAAATTATCTCTTTAATTTTTACTAGGGAACCTTTTTAGTACAAATATTTTCTTACAATAAATTATTGCTTAACAATATTGCTTAAAATTACCTGACTTTCTGCTCTATGTATAGAGTAACAACTCACTATAGCAGGCTAAACTGAGAATTGTGGATGACTCCCATGAGTAAAGTGAAGGAAGAGAGGGATTTTATTGCTCTAAAGTTTTTTTTTATTTGTTTTGTTAGGAAAGGATAATGTTGGCCTTTTTATGAGAAAAATGTGTTCTCAGACAAACAAAACTTTAAAAAATTGTCATTCATTAGTTTTAACGAAAATTCCCTTGTGCCCAACTTCTACATGACTCTTGTATGATCTTAGAAGAAAAGTGTGTTCTTAACTTAAACTAAAACTAATAAGTCTCACTCACCACTGCAAGAGTGATGTGTGTCTAATGTGAAGATCCCTGTGTACTATCAAATGACTGGAAATGTTTCTTATTTCTACACCTTTTGTGTGTGTGTGTGTGTGTATGTGTGTGTGTGTGTGTGTGTGTGTGAAGGAAAAAGTGGGAAACCAGAGGACTCTCTCAGATGCTGGATACACCCATAAAAATGTACAAAATGATTGACACTTCCAAACACAAACATCAAGTGCTTGAGGATGTGAAAGACCAGATATGCCACCAGTGTGGTAAAATGGACTTATCCAGGGACCACCTTAAGGCAAAAATGATGCCTGCAGGGGAAATTAAAAAACAAACTAGAAAAGATGTGCAGTAGCATAGATAAATAGGAATGCAGGCTACTAATGCATAACAAAAAGCTTTGCATTACTTAGAGCAAGAGAAGAGACAGTAGCTTTGAGAAGGTGTCCTTGCAGATACTCACTTGTGATGTCCTGCCCCACGGCAGTGCTGGTGCAGCCTCACCTTGAGTCCTGTGTGCAGTTTTGGGCACCACAATGTAAGAAAGATATAAAGCTATTAGAGATAGTCCAAAGGTTACAAACCTAGAGGTAGGTTACAAAGATGGTGAAGGGAAGCCATATGAGGAGTGGCTGAGGTCACTTGATCTGTTCATCCTGGGAAAGAGGAGACTGAGGTGTGACCTCATGGCAGTCTACAATTTTCTCGTGAGTGCAAGAGGAGTGGTAGACACTGATCTCTTCTCTTGCTGACTGGTGACAAGACCTGAGGGAATGGCCTGAAACTGTTCCAGGGGAGATTTAGGTTGGTTATTAGGAAAAGATTTTTCACACAGAAGGTGGTTGGGCACTGGAACAGGCTCCCCAGGGAAGTGGTCACAGCACCAAGCCTGACAGAGTTTAAGAAGTTTTTGAACAATACTGTCAGGCACATGGTGTGAGTCTTGGGGCTGTCCTATGCAGGGCCAGGAGTTGGACTACCATGATCTTTGTGTGTCCCTTCCAACTCAGAATATTCTATGATTCTCCTACTGAGGGATTCACGTACGCAGGCATCTATAAACAGCAAGCCTGCTGGCGTATGAATATCTGCAGCGGTAGAACTGAATGCAATCTCTGCTGAGTGACTGACGATATCTCTGCACCCCATGCTGTTTAGATTCCAGACACTCCTGAAGATCTAATTAGTAGTAAACTGGCTGCAATCCAGATTTTGAGAGCTTTGACATGACTAAAGCTCTCTACAAAACAAAATTCAAATAATGGGCATTGGTTCAAATATGGATTGAAAATAAGTTTTGCCCAACAGACACTAAGGTCCTAAAAATATAATGTCTTCCACATTTGCAGAAGATTCCATATTCCTTATGACTCTTCCAGTTTCCTAGTGAAATTTATCATGCATTTTATCACCCCCAGTCATAGCCGTAGGAAAAAAAGTGGTGTCTGACTCACCTCTCAAAAGACAATCTAATAAATATTAATAAAAGCTGATTGACCAGACATGATCTCTCATCTTAGACTATAGACCAAATAAGAATATAAACAAATAAGTAGGAAACATAAATGAACATTAGCAGAAGCCATCTGGTACAACCTCTTGCTTTCTACAGTCCTGTGTCTCCTCCAGAGTACTGCCACTGAAACATGAATTGAGACAGATGAGTTCTTACTAAGAACAACTTTTCAGAGCTAATTGTGTAACTAGGCACAGAAGTTTTTGCATTCTAATCCTTGTTTGCCAAAAATAAATTGTATAATAAATATGATTGTATGTTAAAAAAAGGCAGTTCCTAAGTCACCTCCAGACAAATAGTTTGGCTTTTCTTCAAGACCACTGATGAAGGCAGATCCATCTCCCAAACTGAATGAAAAGCATTTGGAATTATCTCTAGAATGCAGACCTCTTTTCAGCATTTGCAAGAACGATGCTTTATATTTTGCACAAATCTTTGCCTTTTTTTTTATTTAGTGGCCATATTGACCTAGCATCTTTATCTGTTCACAGAATGCTTGAGATGTTCAACCACTGACAGCAGGAAACAAGTTGAAATAAACTGTACTACACACAGACATGGCTAACCAAGTAGATTGCTTAATGAGTCTCTGGCAGTCTCCTATGAGTTTTAATGAGGAAGAAGTCTAAATCTCATTCATTGTCATTTGGCATAAGCACATTAGATAGAATATGCTGAAATTGGTCCTGAAAATAAGATGTAGGGCCACTTGTCACTTAGAGAATGTCACCACTACAAATTTATCTTCAGTTTTAACCTCTTAGCCCAGTTTTACATGCTATTTGAAAAAGAAATCTTGTCTTATATTTCCGTGCTTTGAAACAACATGTGTTTGTTCACGCTAAGAGAATTCAGGTGTTTTGTTCTTGCTTGATCATTTTTGTTCTTTAAAGGCAGATTACTTTGTAGTGAGGACATTTTCAAAGCTTATTTGTGTAGATCAAAAATTTTGATAATCCTCTTGCTTTATCCAGCTTTTCTGAATACTTGTTTCTCAGCCACCTTCCACATAGTGGAAGCTTATGTTTAATGTGCAGCTCTCTTCCATTTAACACATTCTTCAGCAGCCTGTTTCTTCAGCTCTTTAGTCAAAGAGCTCTAAAATACACCATTTTGACATGAATTAAGAAAGAATGAAGAATGACCTGTGATTCTGGTTATGCTCTCATGCATGATGGCTCAGGAAGAAACATTTAAACTCTCTGGTAATAGACCAATATAGCATATAACAGCATAGATGTCCCACTGAAACGTTATAATAAAATGTTCAGGAACTTCTAAATAAAAACAATTGATATTTCAGCTTTAGGAACTAAAGCAAAAAGATGTGAGGGAGATACAAATTGAACCTTGAGATAAAGGTTTGTAAGGACAGCACCAAATTGTAGAACAAAGAATGCTAGAACTGACTGAGGTCAGTCAGTTGACATTATGAAATTCTCTTATAAATCTATATGTTCATTCACATGTTGCAAACTTTGAAAAAAAAATGACAATGGCACAGATGCAGAATAACTACCTTTATGAATGATGTCTCTAAAATTATTCTTAGTAATAAAATCTCATCAGAAGTATAGTAATGTCTGATGTCAACAAAATTCTTGCGTTTGTAAGCTCTGAATTTTGTTGGTGAAGTTCTGAGCCTGAGACCACAATCTACTTTCGTTAGGTTTCTTTCCCTTCTTTGCTACTTGTGAAATGAGACAAGCATAAGGGAGAAAAGAACCTTATCATATGACAGTGACATTCTTAGGGCAAATCATCAGAGAAACATGGAATGTCTGAGACATGGTCATTCAGAGATGATACTAGATAACCAAAGGAAAAGCAGGGAATGGTGACACTTCAAGTATCATCAGAGTAAGGCAAAGAAGCATGGAATGTTTGGAGACCTGAATTTAGGAATTCATCTTTATTCTGTTAGGTAGTCTCTGCACTTCCACAGATGGGCAGCAGTGTGCTGAGATAGCCACCTTTACTATTGTACAGAGAAAATCCAATACTGGGTCAAACAGAAAGATCCATCCCACTTTATATGTAACAATTTTTAAAAAGTATGTTTAGAGAAAGGTATAAAAACAGGTCAAACACTGTAAATTTTCTTCTCAATATACTCTCTCAGCTTTAAAAAATCAATGAATTTTCTGAGTAAACAGAAAATTTACAGAGTAAAATGCCTCCAGTAAGCACTCACTTCCCTCTTAATTTTGGGGTTGACAAACTCAGCACAGCACAGAGTTCTGTAACGCTTTAAATTTTCTTAACATATCACCACAAAGTTCCTGAGCACAGCAGGCCAGGTGCTTGGGGCAGTGGAACAAGGCAGTGATGTTTGTGGCTGGGGCAGGGAAAGGGCTAGTGTCTGGGGCTCTGAAAGGTCTCCTGAGTCTAGGAGGGGGTCCCTGCTGGGATGTCTCAAGGGCAGACAACTAAAATACACCCTGACCCCAGGCATCCCAATACCAATAGGAGAGGGATAGGAGGGGCACAGCCTGCCTGGGATTCTGACAGAAGCAAAAGGCAGATGAATTTCTTTTGGCTTCTACTGAGGATAATTCTCACCTACAGAAATTTTGCAGAAAAAATCTGTGGTGATAATATGAATGTCATTAGTCTTCAATGACATTTAATAAGTTGTGTAGGTAGTTTTGATCTTACTGTACCAAAAGCTGTTACCCTGCCAGTGAAATCTTTGCAGCTAAATTTTGTTCTGCGAAGTACTTTAATATCACATTTTGTTTCTATAAGTCAGAGCACTGAAGAGTAGATTGTGAAATAACAGAAAGGGTATAAACATATCTCGTTCTGTTGTTAAAGTTCAGCTCACTTCAGTTGCATGGTGCCACTCATAGGGCAAAGATGCACTGCTGTTGCAACAACATTTGCCTTGAAGAAAAATCAAGAAAATACTTCAAGTTGACTGTCTTCTTGGGTTGAGCTTATGAGCTCATAAGTGAAAAATAGAGTCACTGCATCATTTTTCAATGATTTTCTGACTTCATACACAACAGCAGTATGTAATTTAAATAAACGGCAACAAAACTTGCCTCAAAATTGATTTCTGAATCTCTTTTTGCTGAAAGGCAAATATTTAATTTTTTAGACAGGTGCCTGCAGGACTGTGAACTTGGAGCCTCTCATATCCAAATTGTAACTAATTTCTGAATTGTCAGAGTCCCTTTCCAGATGAGAGATTTTGATGCTTCATGTCCACTGCTGAAAACATCTTTCTCATATCCATAGTGTAGTATCAGTGCTGTACATCTCATATCACTACAATCACATGGAACAACCCTGTGCTAAATGTTCCTCTCATGAAACCTGAAGGTGCAGAAGAAAGCGCAAATGTCAGTGTCTTGCACATAAAACCTGCTCTCAAGGGATTCCTCCCACCTTCTCACCACGCAACTTGAGACACTGACAGCACTTCTAGACTGCTGAGATTACAAACATAAGTAGCAAAAATTAATTCACTTTTGCTGAGATATCAAGTGTCAAGGTGGAAAATCCCTAGTAAAATTTTAAACTGGGAAGCAATATTGTTGCTATTAGCAAATTAGAACCTCAATATACTCATCAAATTAAATTAATCTCCATGTATTTCAGAAAGTCTCCTGTCACTATTCTGCTTAATACAAGCGCCTTTACATGTTTATACTGTATTGTCAAAATTTCTATGAAAAGATTTATCACTTAAATCCATACTTCTGCGTAAAATTAGACCAAATTCTATGGCCCTTCTAATTTACTTAAGTAAAATGTTGAATGTGCCCTGATGTATGAGAACATTTTACCTGTTTTACTACAGTTCCTATTATCTTCCTTCTTTATATTCTGATTTTTATTCCCTTGTTGTTCCTTTATAACACTAACAATTCCTTACCACACAATGAAACAGATAAGTTTCAATCACTGAGGCAAAGGCTCTGATACACCTCTCAATTTTCTGAAGAAAGAATAGGGAGTTTTTTTGAACGCATAATCAGGGCATAGTTAATTTAATTTACTTAATTTTTGTGCAATTAAACACAAAAATCATAGTTCTACAAAACCTTCACATAAGTATTTACAAAGACTATCCTAGGATTAAACTTGATTGAAGTATGATATCGTATTAAATAATTCTGTTTTATAGGTCTCTAGCTGTGAGCATAACTTGCCAGATAAAATCTAGTATGTTCAATCTACACTTCTAAATCAGTTTATCTTCAAATTACATTAAATCTTTTCAGATCTCAGGAGATTCTTATTAATTGTGATGAGCCTTTAAAGTTTTGTCTGTTCAAAATACTTTAGGCAAAATCTTTATACTTTCTAATGTGAATTTTTTTTTTTAGTTTTCTGCCTTGATCATTACCACTATGCAGAAGAGAGACAGAAGAACAGAGAGGGAGAAAGAGAGAGAGAAATCGATCCCACTAAAAGTAACAGAAGAAATTAATTTATTCTTGTTTTATTCAAAGATTAAGGTAACATTTTCACACAGTCCAAAATTGGACTGGGGTCATGAACCTGCATTTTATATTTTACATGGATCCAAACATTTTGTAAATGTTTTGATGGGAAAACCATGTATACAGATACAAACATGGACAGAAAAAAAAACAAAAACAAAAACACACTTTTCCTGATTATCTCCTCAGTTTTCACATTTTATGTGTACACAGAAAGTTTCTGTGTCCTTACGAGTTTTGGAACAGGGAGTCATTATTGCATTAAACTGTCTGGGCCAGCTGATGTAAGGAGATATCATGTAGGCTGGAGGAAACAAAAACTGGGGAATCCCTGAGAAGGGATCAAGAGAAAAAGTTACTCAAATGAGATGACAGCATTTAAACATCAGTTCTGCAAAACTATTCTCAGGTTACTTGGATGGGGCAAGATGGTTTTTGAAGGCCACTCTGGAGGATGAAGCTAAATGTTAAAGATGTTGTAAAAACATAGAATATTGAAATTTTCCCTGGATTTTTCTTTGTTTCAAAATGAGAAAAGACTGTATAATGAGAAAAAGGCCAGAGGAGACTGAGGGAAAAGAACTAGAGGATAGGAAAAGGACATAACAGAAGTCAAAAGTGGAAGGGATAAAAGTAATAATGAGGAAGGTCAAGAAACCAGATGATGTAAGATTCCAGGAAAGCTAGGGAATGTCACGTGCAAAACATGTCAATACTGAAGAAATTAAAGAAAATAAAACTAGGAAGAAGGAAGGAAGGTCAAAGAAAGTCAAGGAAAGGTGTTGGTGTCATCATTTGTTCCCTTTCAGAATGGTCTGCCTGTCCCTATTTCCCTTTCTCAGAGTGGCTGCTATTATGACTCCTCAGAAGTCCACTTGACAATCTCTTTTGTAATCAATGTCTTCTGTGGTACTGCATTGCACGTATGGCTGTCCTAAACCTGCAATATCACAGAGATACTTAGAAGTTTACATTTCTTGTTGTTTTCTCTTTTCCTCTTTGCTGTAAAGCACGGATTTTTATTCGATCTACAGGCATATTGTACATCTTTCCCTCATGCTGTCACTATCCTTAACTGCTCACAGCCTCTGAATCTGGTCTTCAAACACCACCTCGTGCCTTGGAATTACAAACATACAAACATAATTTAGGAGCAACAAACGGCAGCTAAAGAAAACCCCAAAAAACATGAGCATTTTAGAATGCCTGAATTCAGTCTTTGCTCATCCACTGGTACTAATTTTGGATGGGTAATGCATTTCCTGTAATTTATTACTAGGCTCTGTTGAAATGATAAGCAGCATTTGCAATATATGATTTTGTAATTCAGTCTAAGACTTCAGTCTGAGGCACTAAATCCAGACACAGTGGTGGAAGAATTGAATGCCATAGCAACAGCTTTATATACCTGCAATTTTTCATCATCTGCTCTCCTGGTGCTTTCATGAAATCAACAACATCATTTTGGTGGTCACTTTGCCTATTTCATCTCTGCAAACTAGAAGATAAATCTAAGTGCCTGCTCTTTATTACTGTGTCTTTTTAGCTAACTGTTGATTTAGTTCTAATTACTTATAAGAACTGTCAGATAAATTAAAGATTTCCAGGTTGATTTCATTAGGCCTGTTTAATCAGTTTTATTAAGGCAGTAACTTACCAGATCAACATGCTTAATTGGCCAAATAAGTTATACAGAGAGTTAAGAATAATGTCACTGTTAAACTGAAGGCCTGGGTAAAATAAACCTGTACTGATGATGAATTACACATTGTGAAAAATCTTGAACCAGTTATCTATGCCTAAAGCTTCACATTTAGATATAGATTTTAACTTTCTTATTTTCCTATCAAGACTTTCTGATGAGTGGAAATGACCCAGAAAGCCATCACTAGAATATGAGTAGCTTTTTCTCCCTTTCTTCTTACCTTAACAACTAGTCTCAGACTAATCCAGGCCAAGTGTGGCACCAGCCTGGAACAGAGAGCTGTGAGTTTCAGAGCCACTGTCAAAGAAATGGAAGCGCAATAGATCACTTCTACATTTCTCATTTAATCCAATAGTTTGCTTAAGTTAGGTATCAGCCTAACTTTCTCATTTGACTTCTGCATGCACAACAGAAAAATCTGGAGAGAGTGTTAACTGCCCTTTCTTGTCGCAATTTGGCTGTATTTACACTATTCTCTGGATTTCAAGGGCCTTTGTTAGCACGAATTAAAATGATCTTGTTCAGTTTTTTAATTAAGTCACAAGCACTGTTTAAAGCGTGGAGCAAGGAAGTCTCTGTAAAACCAGTTTAATTGTCTCTGTCCTCCATCGAAATCTTATAAAAATTATTAAAATAGAGGAAAGTACTGTGAGTTTCGAAATTAGTTTCATATGAAGTTTACAAATATGCCACACTCTGGAAGTCTACAAACACTCTGACAGCAAACTGTCATAAATCCTGTGAGTTTTCAGACTTCTGGAACTCTCAAATATCATATTGTCTAGCACAAGAAGCCAGTTAATAAACATAACACCTACAAGCAAAAAAAAAAAAGTAATTTTGTTACATAACACTGCTGTACTATTTTTAACACCTCCATCAAACAACAAAAATCAGCAGAAGTCCTGCAGGACACTTTGTCACTGAATAAAAATGCAGAGTTCATGCAGAGACCATCTCCCCAGTGTCATTTGCCTTTCTCCATACAGATACCCACAACTGTAAGAGTCTCTAGAAAAATACTCCCTTTTCCTTGTGAGTATCTGCTTTTGTTCAGGGATATCTATGTCACAAGAATAGAGAATCATATACTAAATAAGGTGCAGGACAGTAATCTCCAGATTGTTATACAGATCCATATTTGAGTGCCACAGTCTTTACTTAAAACCTGGAATAAAAGCAGACATGCAGTAAATACTTCCAATACTGAATATTTGTGTACTAAGAAAATATTCTGTTTGTTTTGACAATACTGCCAAGCAACAGCTAGAATTTATTTTGGGATCTTGTTTTATCTCTGTCAGAATAAACAAAGCTTTATACAAGTCCTAGTTCACCAGATCTCATAAAAGCAAAAAAAAACCCCTGCCTAGTAGCTGTAATTCAGAAATAAAGCCTCCCATGGTCATCTAACTTCTGTAAGGACAGCCAAATAAATACGAAGAAGTAAATCTTTCCAAGGGACAAGAGCTAAATATCCTGCTGAATGCAGCAGTTTTACTGTAGAAAAGGAATGACTAACTATATTAAGAAGTAATATTTGAAATAAGCAAGGAAGGAAGAGAAGCATTCTTGCCTCCAGCAGTGCAGAATACCCTCTGCCATCCATGTAAGTGAGCCATCCACGCCAACTGTGGTTTTTCTTCTTGGTTTGTGAAGCTACTTCTGAAAAGCTGAATATTTGCTTTTGGAAAACAATAAGGTGACCCAAATAGCAAGGTTTATCAAAATATTGTGCCAAGTGCTATCCAATGCTTCAAAAATTATTTTTTTTTTATTTAAGCCCTTTTTCACTGTGGAGCTTTTAGTGTCATCTACCTGTAGCATAGAAACTTTATTCATGGAAGTAGAGTGGTAATATTATCATTTTTGTCTATTACTAATTGATGTAGAGGAGCAGAGAGGGTTTCGCAGTAAACAAACCTGAGTTCACGTCTCCATTTTTAAAATTTATTTCAGTGGTCTGTTTTAAATGGATTCTCTCTTGGGCTTCTCACTTCTGCAAGCAGTAAATCAGACAGTGCGGAGAAAGAACACTTGAAAGGATCACAGTACCTGTTGGGCTTGAACAGCTCCATCATATCAGGGCAAAAAGGTCAACTACACTGTAATGAATCCCCTGTCGAGGAAGCATCTCGTGCTTTTCCACGCAAATATTGTTACGATATATGTGATGTTATTTTTCCTACTGTTACTGTGTGATTGGACCAGTGCAATTGTATTCCTCCCGAAAAGCAGTATGCAACATTTTGCTCTTAATCCAGAAGTGAGACATCTATGGATGTATCCAACTATGGGATAATTGCCTTCATGTCCGTATGATGTTATACAAGTTCCTCCACCAAAAAAGAAATCCAGAAAAACCCTTCCAGTTTTCATCTAGCTATATGGTGAGAAATATAAGGAGTCAAAATTAGAAAATTCCATATTAGCCCTTGTTATCAAATATAAGCTGTATTAAAATGTATTTAAGTAGGTGATGGTGTTAGTTTGACAAGCCCACAGAAGTGGGCTGGCTGGTTTTGAGATGGGCATTTTATTGGACCAATGGGAAAGCATTTCGTCTCTGTTTCATCTCTGGATGTTATTACTTTTCAAAGGAAACAAAGCCCGGGAAGCTCCCTTTGTGTTCTAGCTTTCAGAGGGAAAAGACCTTCCCCCCTCAGCCTTGTGCTGTGTCGGGGGAGGGAGGGAAGGCCACGTGAACCAGGTGTGGCTCAGCTGCTTTTGGGAACATCTGCTGGCACAGAGTTCAGCTCTGCTGCTGGCCCGGGCTGGGCTCTGCCTCTGCTGTAGCCCTGGGCAGAGAGAGGGAGAAGGGATGCTGCGGGCCAGGACACCCTGACAAGACTGAGGGGTGGAAAAGGGAATCTGTCCAACTTTCCCCCACCAGCTGCAAAACACCAGCGAGTGGCTGCCTTTCTGCTCAAGATCTGAGATCTGTCCCCCTTCAGCACAGCTTTGTAATGTAACACCATGGACTGCTGCAGCCTGGCCGAGATCCTGGCACAGCTCCAGAACAGCCGCAATCCCTCAGGTGAATGCCTGGGCCAGGACACTGCCTTTGTTAACTCTTTCAGTGCATCAAGGCACTGATGGGACCTTGAAAAGCCTCCATCCTCTTCTGAGTGAGAGAAAATTAGAGTGAAGACATGTAGAGAGACCACATGAAGGTATCAGTCAAGAAGGAGTAAAGTTCTAGATGTAAGGAGTATGGGGAGCTGTCTTCAGCTGTCTCTTGTAAGATATGTAAGATTTGCTGTAATATATTGACATATTTCCTTTAAACCATAGAGAAGTATGGGGANTACATCGATGTGGCCCAGATACAGAACTGTGAACATGGGAGGAGTTTCTGCAGATCTTCCAGGTGGCTGCTTCATGAAAATTGGATCCACGAGAGAACTGTTTTCTTGTGGGGAAATTTTCCATAGTGAACGAGAGGTGCTTCCCTCCCTAAGTGAACTGANTATGAGAAGTTGAACAAAGGGATGAAGTGATAAAGACTCTTCTTCCTGAAAGAAGTGAATCTCTGTTCCCTGAACTGAAGATTATCTCAAAGAAAGAACAAGAGAATTTTTGCTTCGAACAGTTTATCTTTAAAATAAAATAAATTGTTGTATCTCACAAAGTGGTTTTGTTAAAAACTGTACCTGAAGTCTTGTAAATCCACATATAAGATGTAACTTTCCCATGATCCCCTGTGCTCCTTTACCTGATACTACCTGTCCTGGAGTTAGCTCCTATTGGGCAGCAGACCCCTCCCCTTTCCCCTCCCCTTTTCCAAGAAGATAAAACCCCCTGACCATGCGGTCAGGCTCTCTCTCTCTCTCCCTCTCTTCCTTCATCATCAAGCTCACATGGAATAAACTGTACCTGGAGAAAGAGAGCGCCTTTTTAGTCTTTTATCTTTTGTCCTCGCCACTCAGTTTCCCCCCTGAGGGACTGGAGCTAGCCCGGCAGAGACCCTCAGAGGGGTGGAACAGTGGCAATAAATAAAAAAAACCCCAAACCAAACCCTTACATCGATGTGGCCCAGATACAGAACTGTGAACATGGGAGGAGTTTCTGCAGATCTTCCAGGTGGCTGCTTCATGAAAATTGGATCCACGAGAGAACTGTTTTCTTGTGGGGAAATTTTCCATAGTGAACGAGAGGTGCTTCCCTCCCTAAGTGAACTGAAGAAAAACTGTTTTAGAGATGAAAATCTGACTGAGATTTCTGAGTATCCTTTTCTATACATTGTTAGGTGGAATGAAAGAAGGTGTGGGGAGGGAGGAGGAGTGTTTCTGAATGTTTCATTCTGATTCTTGGCGGTTTTTTTACCCTTTAGTGTTAATTAATAAAGTTTTATGGCTTTTAAGCTTAAGTTTGCTTCGCTCTTTGTTAACTGGCATGGAGGGAGCCAGGCTACTGCAGTCTAGTTATAGTATTAAAAGTTATTCATTAAAAAGCATCTTAAAAAGCATCAGTCTAATAAAACAGTTCTGAAGGCACAGTTCATTTAGCTGAAGGGTTCTCTCTGGGTGAGACCCTGGAGAGACGTTGGGCCTCTTGGTCTTCTCGGTGCCATGTGTCTCAGGCAGACAGCAAGAATAATTTGAGGGTGAGGCTCTAGAAAACTACAGGAGTTCTCCAGAGACTCAGAGATTGTCTGTGGGGGTCCAGTGGCTTTGGACCTGGAAATCCAAGAGGCTGGCAGGGGTCTGGTGTCTGGCTGGAACCGTGAGACCATCTTTCTTCTTTCTTCTTTTCTTCCTTTCTTTCTTCTTTCTTCTTTCTTTTCTTCTTTCTTCTTTCTTCTTTTCTTCTTCCTTCTGTAGTTTTTGCAGGCAAAGCAAAAGCAGCAGCATAGCAACCAGATAGATAAGGATTACTGTCTCATCTCTCCTCTGGCCTCTAAGGCTAGGTTTTAACTCTACACTGACCAATTAGCTAAAAAACACAAATCTAAGACTACCTATTAAAATTATTAAAAAACATTACACACTTCAATGTGATTTTACATAAGTTGATTTTCTCATGTACATGCAGAACTTAATCATGTTTTTGACTTTGGTATTATCCGAATATTTTAACTTATATTTTGGTCTTGCTACTATCTGTTTTTGTAGACTACTTTATCCAAAAATATAAAACAATATTGTAGTGTGTTTTGATTATGTCTACGAAATACTAAACTTTATCTGGATTTCTAGGGCACTGGCTTCTACAGCTACTCAGGCAGCTTACCTGCTGCTTTTCATCAGAAAAACACTTAGAAAGCCTAAAGATTTATTTCTATCTCACTCTGATTCAGTATACTCCCTTCTTCTTCTAAAATTCAAAAGAGAATTTAATTTCTTGGTTCCCAACAGCTCTTGATTGGGAAATTTCAAATTGATAAACCAAAACCAAAACATGAGTTGGTATTTTTGCCCTGTTTGAATTAAAACCATGACAGTGACAATGCAGAGACTTTTTCCTGCGCTTCTTAATAGCACATAAAAAAGACTTTGGGAAGAAGAAACTGCAAGAGATGAAATATGCAAACATGTTAACATTCATGTGGTAAAGAAAATTCCATTTTGTGCGTTTGCATGTGAAATCATTGATCTACTTTTCAGTGAACTTTGTCTTTTATTTCTGTGCATTCTTGTTGCAGTAAAGAGAAGCTACATCTAGTTGTTATCCAACCTGCACCGTTAGTGCCTAACTTCTCTTGTAATCACGCTAAAAGCTAAATCTAGAGGACGGATATAAAATCTCGAAGGAAAAGCAGTTCAAAATTCCCTAAGGACATCTAATTAATGTGCTGGATCAGGAAGCACAAATAATGTAGAAAAATCATCTAGCATCCCTAGTCACAGGTTATCAATAACACAGTACTTCCAGTCTAATTACAAGAACAGAGAAAGCAGCCTATGTTGTACAATTCTCTCTTTAACACAGATTATTCATATTGTTACCAGAGCCAGAGTTCACTCCTTTCATAATAGTAGGATAAAAATTGTAGATAACGCTACAAATTGGGTTAAACACATAATGATCACAGATGTAGAGACAGTAGTTTGAAAATGCAAAAGCAAATAGATTAAAATACTACCTCTGGTTGCAATTTAACATTTACTACTATAATATCGAAATGATATATCTATCAAGTGGAAATGGGGCACAAAGGCAGGCCCATTTACAGGAAAATAAATACTAAAATAATGGCCACACTGGGACAAGTTAAAAGCATCTCCACATCTACTTTTCTAATTGTATTTTAGATTAAAACTATCTACATTCATTTGAAAGCCATAATTATATTATAATTAGATATTGATCATTACGCATAATGTTTTCATGCACAGGTGCTTTTTTTTTTTTTTTTTTTTTTTTT
>VXBS01001466.1:489361-554978 GCA_013400255.1 Sitta europaea
TTTTTCTTTTAGTTAAAGTTTCACTTTGGGAAACCTTTAGAGTCAAATTTATCTTTGTCTTTTTTATTACTACTTTCTTTTAATGACCTGACATCTCAATGCAGGAGAACAGGAAGAAGACAAGATGGAAAAAGAGTCACAAATATGAGTCTACAACACCAAATTATCAGTGAGTTCACGGTTTCAGCTTCCAAAATATTTTGGCACCTTTGAAAAGGCATGGTACCAGACTGGATATTTAAGCAGCTATTTGCTTGTGACTTCATGACATTGCTTTCATAAACCTTGTCATGGACTAAAACAATTCCATGGCAGGAATCAGGTAAAAAGAAGGAAAAAAAAGAGCATGAAAAATGAAGGCATGAAGCTATAGTGAAAAGACTGAGCATAGAGAAAGGAGATCACAGAAGTCAATAAGTCAGTCAGTTCAGGGTGGATAAAATTGTGTCAAAGCTGTGAAAAAACTAATCAAATGCATAAAGCAGAAAGTTTCAGATGATCTAGTTGTTGCCCATCACTCATGCTGTTTGCTCTCAGTAAATTGAAAGCTCAATTATTGTAATATATTCATTTTAGCATCTCAGTATGACTCCTGCTATTTAATCTAAAAATATGACTTTGAATGAATGACAGTCTCATTAACACGTTACAATCAACTGGAAAAAGGTGATTTTGAGAAATATGCTTAATCTTAACAAAAGATTGTATAAAATAAATATTAAATACCGTGAGGGCTAGCATCTCTTTTCATTCAGATGGAAAAATCTTGTGTGATTTATGTATCAATAACATAGAAAACATAGTTACAATGATGTAAAAACCCACTACAAGCGCTGTACAGTAAACAAGTCAGTACTATTTAACTAAATAATCACAGAAAAATAGAGATTATCTAGTCCATGACAACTTACTTCAGATATCCCTACTTCATTTTCTTCTGTAATGAGAGTTCTGGTTTGGGGCTCTTTTCCCAAAGGCCATTTAGAGATGAATATGATGGTTCTTACCTTCTGTTATCTGATCATACACTGTTGCAGAGCAAGTATTTGTGACCTGCTATACACACGGCATCCTACCAGCATTCTTAAACTCCCCTGGAGCTATATTAGTAAAATGCAGTGTGCCAGAAATTCGAATTTGGGCTGTGGTACAATAAAACTATTCTGCACATCTGATCCATCAATAATGACTCAATTTGGGCTCTCTCACTCAACCCTTGGGGTATCTGAATATGGCTTCTGAAAGATACTTACTCTTTGGCACCATGTTACTTAAAAAACTTTCACAATTTGATTTAGCATCTCTTTTAAGCAGTTAAACTGAAGTTCTCTGAAGAGTTACAAAGCTTGAGCTTTGTAATTTATTAGTAGAACTGAAAAAATGAAGAGTCACTGCCATACAAGAGAGATTTCTTAGGTGTCCTGATGTCTTCTGTTTCAGTTCTCTCCTGAGAATCAGGCATAGTTAAAATCAGGCATTGACATTTCTCATTTTATGCTTCGCTTCAGATTGAAATAGTTAATGTTAGACTTTATGACCACAAACTTCAGTAGCTTTTTATTGCTTCTCTGTGTCTTTCTGGCTTCAAAATTCTCCTGAGCTTTAATTAGGGTTGCTATATCCCTTAGGTTTTCAACCTCTTCTAAAAAAGCAGCAGGTTTTCTCACCAAACACTGCCTCAGGATTTGTCTGACTATTTAAGAGCTATTCACTTAATAAACTCTTCAATACAAAACATGCAATAAGAAGCACAATCTACATGAAAGAGATGTGGCCACTCATCTTTCCACAGCAGCAGTGAGACTCTTAGAACCAGAGTATAACTGCTGGGGTGGGTAATTGAAAAAAAAAAAAAAAAAAAGTCATTGAGCTATGTAAGGACAGGGGAAGCATTGCCCTTTGGACTTTTTTTTAATGAAAACAAAGAAAATATGAAAGTTACAAAATGAAATTAATTAATGTCAACAACTCGCTAACACGTGAAAGAATTTGTTATAAGCTGTTTGAAAACAGTGCTAAAAGGAACAGACTATGCCATGGGAATTTAAACACTAAATAAAACTGACTGGGAGCAGTATTTTTGGCTGCAGGTAGAAGGAACAGTTGTACCAGGAAAACAAAAATGTCTTGCATGAAAGAACTGGACAGCTGAAAACATCACTGCAGAGGAAGCCTTTTGAATATATGTAAAAAAACTGTTCAGGCTGTCACAGGTGTATCTACCTGTGAGTAGCAAGTGTGGGCAAAAAGACAGACTTTCAGATGATAGCTTAATTTCCAATAGCATCTCTGAAAATCTCCAGAATTTACCACAAGTTTTCAGCCACCAAGGCTTAGGAAGCAAACTGGGAAACTGTAGTAGCAATAAGAGCAAGTATTTTAAATTATATAAAAAATGAAATGCAGGAGGAAGGAGAATCAGGAAGAGGATAGAAGGGCTGGAGCACCTCTTCTATGAAGACAGGCTGAGAGCTGGAGTTGTAGAGCCTGGACAAGAAAATGCTCTGAAGAGACCTCATAGCAGCCTTCCAGTACCTGAAGGGAACCTACAGGAAAGCTGGAGAGGGACTTTTTATAAGGGCATGTAGTGACAGGACAAAGGGGAATGAGTTTGAAAGAGGATAGGTTTAGATTAGCTGTTAGGAAGAAACTATTTGCCCTTACTTATGAGGGTGGTGAGGCACTGGAGCAAGTTGTCCTGAGAAGCTGGGCATGGCCTATCCCTGCAAATGTTCAAGGCATGGTTGGATGGAGCTCTGAGCAACTTGGACTAGTGGAAAGTGTTTACCACAAAGGGGGCTGAAGCTAGATGATCTTTAAGGTCCCATCCAATCCAATTAATTCTATGATTCTATGACTTCTCAGCAATAACACCTCCAAAAAAACCCCAAAAATAAAAAAAAAAACCAACCAAACAACAAATGAGAAAAAAAAAAATAAACTGACAAATGTAAAACTGAAGATCCAACACAGAATCTTAAAAAATATAAAATCTTAAGGAAAATGAGATCAGAATTTTCAACTTTTTGTACCTGTGCTTATAGAGCAGACAGTATCCTGACACAGCCAGTGTATTAAAAATTTTCAGATACTACAAAGCTGAAGGCAGAGAAGTATGCCAACCAAGCCAGAGCCTAGTTAAGGAGAACATGTAGCACCATCACGAACTTTAATAAACATTTTTTTTTTTTTTTTTTTTTTTTTCCCCACAGCTTATTCTCAGCTTTGGCCAGCAAGAGAAAACCATAAGCAAAAAAAGAGAATTATTTGTTCTGTATGTAGGAACATGTACAGAAACGATGAAGAGAGCAATATGAGTCTTAATAGCTTTCTGTGGAAACTTTAAGATGGTTTCAATTCATGTAAACTTGTTAAGGACTTGTCCTTAAAATATCTGGCTTGTCTATGAAAGCATAGTGATGATCCCTTCAGAAAAATGTGCCCACTCAATTTTGAAGTAGAGGATGAAATGACAAAACTAATTAAATTTACTATTAAATTTTACTATTTAGGATCTATGTATTTAATAATTGTGTATCCTTATGGCTATTAGGGTGTTTTTTCCTTAGTCAGTATAATATTGATAAAAAAATACAGCTTCAAGTAGGTTTTCCATATGTTATTTGAAAGAACAACAAAAGGTAACATATCTAGTAAAATATGAACACAGCAATTTACAATTACAATTCATACTTATTTTCAGAAAAAATCCCAAACTTTGAAAAAAATCAGATTCATGGTAAATAGATTAAATGAAGGTGTTTTTTTTCATGCATCATGTAATCTCCAACATTTCCCCTGCTCAGTCTCTATTCTTGCAACTTTCTCATGAAGTTTACAATGCATTTCTTGTAGCAGCTAGCACTGCTTTGTAGTTTTTTATTTTTTATCTTATAATTTATAAGTATCATATTTTAAATCATGCTAAATTATGACACATCAAAAAAGAACTTTGATCATTAAATGCATGACGGTGAGTAGAGCAATTATCATTGAGGAGATGCAAAAGAGGCCATCATGCTAAGAGTGCTACAACAGGCACTATTTTGATTCTAAAAAAATAAAGAAGAAAACAGGGAAATTTGAGAAAAAAAAAATATGGGAGTCATGCGTCACAAATAAACATAGTATATTTAGAGATGTACAATTTTCTGTTTTATACTACCCAATACAAAATACCATATGCAATATAATTACATATAAACCCATCATCTTTAGGCATCCACACTGTATGTTTTGAACTAGCCTTGAATAGGTGCATTTTCGTCATTATGCAAAAGCTGCAGCAGTGAAATCTATATGCAAATAGTCTTCTCTGTGACTTGAGGAGGAGTAAGGACAATTTTTTTTACACTGTATTAAAATCAGCCAAATTCCATTGAAAGGCTTCTGCTCAGTTCCACTATTTAATGGTGCATTGTACTTGACCTAGAGGTGCTATTTATTTAATCAAGTGGAAATTGCAAGTATAAAATACCTGGATGTCCCTTCAAGCCCATAGTACCACCTAGCACTGGAGAGATGTCTGTCATATCATAAAACTACAGCAATGGATCAGCAGAAGAATGAGACATTTACAGATTTCATTCAATAAAGCCTGAGAATATGGATGTCACCAGGGGACAGACAACTCATCTTAATATTTTGCAGCAGCATTAACAGTGCAGCAAAGGAATACAAGAAGAGCTATTTGTTCTTGTATTTAGCTGTTATCCCCCTTATTTATGTAAATAAATTAATTTCTTCTGCAGTTACTGAGAATGCCAGGTTCAGGGAAGGTAGAAATGTCTGGTAGTAAAGTTTAATTATTCCTGTTGAGTATTTGAGCAGGTGTAGCAAATAATTTCTGAGCAGTGTATTTCTCAGAAAGAATTTTACTCTATTGCCTGTGAAGGCAGCCCCCATGAGCACTAACAGAAGGCATATGTGGGTACAGTGCCCAGAGTAGAACAAAATATCAGGATTGCCCATTGAGGGAGGTTTTTTTGGTTTTCCTTTGTTGTTGTTGGGTTTTTTCCTTCTTTTTTTCTGTTGTTAGGAATATGTTTCCCCTTTAAGTCAGAGACAAAAAATTATGCACCGGTCTAGAACTTTGTAGGCAACTGGGAGTGGAAAACATTCCTTGAAGTATAAAAGGACATATTTAGGAAAGGGTTAGTCATTTAATTACATCTTCAAATAAAATACTCTAAAAATATGACTTCCTGTCTTGCTCTTTTGTGGAAAGCAAACAACCTGGTCTTTGGACAGGGTGTACACCTCTGTAATTATCTAGCTCAAAAATCTTCCACAAATGGTTTTTTCTCATTAAAGCAAGATTTTTCACTTAGTATGCATGAACCTCTAAGCATGGTAAAGACCATTTACACAAATACTATAAAATTATTAATTATGAATCTGCATATTCTAAGTATGTTTAAAATGTATGATTATTATGTCAAAAATGAAACAATTTTATTATATAAGCACTTGCTTAGACATTTTCTGTACCAGGAATTTCTTTATATTCTAGCATTAATGTCCCATAAAGTCATTACTGCCATAGGAATATCAGCACAACATTTCTACACATTTAATGAAACATGCAGAATCAGATAATTAAAATGAAGTGTCAGAGGAACTATAATAATGAATTCATGCTTGTGTTTTCTTCTGCTTAAAATAATTAAAGTTGTGATTCAATGAAATTTGAGCAGCAAAAAAAGACAGTTGGTGATTTACCTGATTTGAAGCTCACCACCTGTGACACTTTGCTGAGTGGCAAAGTGTGTCCATGGACGTAATAATTCTCATGATAGAAGAAACAGTATCTGCCACTTCTTTATGAGGTAAAAAAATATTCTGACCTGAGAAAACCCTGCCTGCTTCAGAAAAGGACTCAAGAGTACCTCCAAGCACCTGGATTGATTTCAACTTTATTTTGGAACTGTGCTAAGTGCAACTCCCAACTTTTGGAGGAAAAATTGTGCACAGGCAGAGTGTTAGCTATTGTGTGGCTGCGCAACTGAGATGTTAGTTGTTTATGCCTCAATCTGCTGTCTACAAAAACACCAGGTGCTGTACTGACAGTGTGCAAGAGAACAGCCCAGGTGCAGAGGGGGTGATCACCAGGGAATGACCACGACAAATCAACTTTTGTTTAGCAATAAACTGGGGTTTGAGCCAGACAAGGGAGGAGGACAATAAGAACCAGACACTGTGGAGGTGGGCTTGTACTTTTCATCATGCCAATGTCCTCTCTTACCCATCTGGCTCAGTTGTACAACTCCCCCAGCCGGGGAACATACTGGGACAGTGACACACAGGCCTGATGGTGCTCATCCCTTCTAATGGGGCATAATTGGCTCAACTTCACTGAGCTAATGTAAGAGAGAGTGTCATGTCTTAGAAGGGGTCATAAGCCCCCCAGACTACTTTCTGAGGCCTTCCACTTCAGAGGACTGCACATGATCCCAGGGCTGCAACATCTCCTGGATGTTCCCATGTAAATCTAAGCAATATTAACACATTCATCTTCGTGTTTTGTGGGCTTTTCCACCCACAGTGGATCAAGACTGCAACCATCACTTTCACCAATGAATATCTAAATTGCAGCAATTGAGTCTTGTTCTTGGATCCATGGGTGGTGTTGTCTTTCTACTATTATCCTTTCTTTCTTTTTCTTTCTCTTTTTCTTCTCCTAGCTTCTTCTCAAAGTATATTGTAAGCCAGACTAAAAAATCCCAGCCAATGCCTTAGTAGGTGCTTTGTTGTGTCTGGATAAATTAAAGTTCACTAAGTTTAAGCTTGCTTAGTTAAAGTTTGTGAAGTCCCTCACTTTGTCTGGATGTTGTTTTAAAATTTGCCAAGTAATTTATTCTACCTTAATATTCTAAAGTTTAAAACTAAATCTTTCTTATAGAGAAATTCTGAGAATTGTTGTTTCTCCCATGCACCACCCAGACTGAATCAAACAACCTAAAAGGGGACGTAACAGTTGTCCACTGCATATCACACATTTGCAGAATCAGGACATAAACTGGGGCATACCTGATGTCTGGTGTAGCCAAAGGAAGTCTCTTACCAGCCTTATTCCTTAGTTTTTGTTTGTTTGTTTTGGGGTTTTCTTTTGTATACTTTCTGCATTTCTGTAACAACATGATAAGCAGTAAAATGAGTCACAAATTTCTTGTAAATGACTAATATTTTTTCCTTTACACTCATCCTTTCATTAAGCTTATAATTATGTAAAGGATTTATGGCAAGATTTGAATCAGTCTCTTGCAGTTCAAATCACACTTAACATTAGCTCTGTAGATGTGTCGACAGATCATTCTCTGTAATCAGAAATGGAGATGGTTGCAGTTACGTTCCAGATAATGTTCTAGTTTTAATTTAAATCTAAATTAGTAGACAATTACCTCTCTTGCATCCAAACTCTCCAACAGCATTGTTTGTTTCTGAACACACACATAGGGATGAGGAAAACACTATGTGATATATAATTTCTGTACTTGCATGGAGTTGTAAAACAGAAACAAATGTTGGCAGTCTCTCATTTAATGAATTAGGGATGATAGAAAAATGCCAACCAACAAAACTGCAAAGTTTAAGATGTGCACTTTGCAATAATTCATTGCTTTAGCATAACAACATTAAACAGTATCTGGATGTTTTAAGAGTATTTTCACTATTTTGCTTATAATCCTTAGGCCTGTCAGGAATTACGAGTAAATGATCAGAGACAGCAAAGATAGAAAGAAAGTATTTCGTACTTTATTATTATTATTTTTTAAAAAGTCAGTTCTGTTGTGTTGACATAAATTACAGTTCTTCAGATCCTCTTTAGATCAGTTGGTAATTGGGCTTTAATGATGTAGTTATTTTCACATTTCACAAGCCTCTTTTTTCCACCTACATTTTCTGTAAATGAAGGGCACAAGCAGAAGCTTAATTGTAGTTGCTTGATGAATATTTACCTCTCAGTTCAAGAAATCATGATGGTTCACCTCTTCCAGAGTCAGTGACTATTTAATATTCAATTAAGCTGATGGGCATAAAAGAATAGTAAATCAGATTTCTGCTATAGCAATGCAACTAAGGAAAACAGGGAACAATTCCCCTTTCATTTGAAATGGCAATGAAACATCCACTATTCAAGGAGTATTATCATTAAAAAACTGTGTGGAAATAAGTGAACCCTGTAATCTTGGATTTAATGCAGTTTTCTGAGTGGAAAGTCTAAAAAAAGCTGTAAAATTACAACTTTATGAGTTTGGTACTTCCAAAAATGGTACCAATGGTATTTCCAAAAAATGTTATCCTCATCTGATGATAGCTCACCTAACTGGATAAAGTCTGTGAGGAGATAATTTAGAACTTTCATTCATATATTAATAGTGATTAAACTGTCCTTTAAGGCATCCAAATCCTAGACATGCTAAGCTTTGGAATCTGTTAATGTATAACACTTGGATATTCCAACAGTGGAGTAAGGCAGATTAACTCCATCCCACTTCTGTTTAAAGAGACTTGAAAGGATAGGGAAGGACTCAGTTCTTCAAAGAAGAATGATTTTTAAAAAATAATCTGCTACTTACTAAGAAAAAAATTAAAACCATCATTTTTGCAAAATCTGAATTTAGCCCCACCTCAAGATTTGGCATGCTGCATGGTTCTCAATAATGGCTTGCTACTGGTTGCTTTTCTTGTTGTGTTGGTTTGGTTTGGGTTTTTTGGTGTGTGTTTATTTGTTTGTTTTAAGTGAAGCATTTAAAAGAAATGTTTAGACTGAATTTTCTTAAGTTAAAGTCATGGGTGGGTCTTGACTGGCTGCCGCACACCCATTCAGCTATTCTTACTCATTGTCCTCAACAGGAGATGGGAAAAAAAAAAAAAAAAAAAAAAAGGAAAAACTTATGGGTTGAGACCAAAAAATCACAGAATCATGGAATATGAAGAGTTGGAAGGGACACACAAGGATTATTGTGTCCAGCTCCTGGCCCTGCCCAGCACCATCCCCAAGAGTCACACCATGTGCCTAACAGCATTTTCCAAACACTTCTTGAACTCTGTCAGTCTTGGTGCTGTGACCACTTTCTTGGGGAGCTGTGCCAGTGCCTAAACACCCTCTGTATGAAGAACCTTGTTCTAAAATCCAGGTTAAACCTCCCCTTACACAAACTCAGGCCATTGCCTCGGACCCTGCCATCGGTCAACACAAAGAGAACAATGCCTGCCCCTCCTCTTCCCGTCACGAGGAAGTCTCAGTCTCCTCCAGGCTGAACAGACCAAGTAACCTCAGCCATTCCTCATACAGCTTCCCTTCAAGGCCCTTTAATATCCTCATGGCCCTCCTTCGAATGCTCTCTAAGAGCTTAACGCCTTTCTTATATTGTGGTACCCAAACCAGCCCCCAGCACTGGAGGTGAGGCTGCCCCAGCTCAGAGCAGAGCAGGACAATCCCCTCCCTTGCCCGGCTGGTGATGCTGTGCCTGGTGCCCCCCAGGACAGGGTTGGCCCTCCTGGCTGCCAGGACACTGCTGGCTGCCACATGTTCAACTTGCCATTCACCAGGAGCCCCAGGGCCCTTTCCATGGCACTGCTTTCCTGCCTCTCATTCTCCAGTCTGTCTGTACATTCAGGGTTGTCCCATCTCATGCGCAGAATATGGAACTTGTCTTTGTTCATCTTCGTATGGCTAGTGATTGCCCAGCCCTCTGATCTGTCGAGGCGTCTCTGCAGGGAGTGAACAGCTCCTCCCAATTATATCATCTACGAACTTGCTCAGAATCCCTTGAGTTCTGCACCTAAATAATTTATCGATATGTTGAAAAGCACAGTGCCGAGGACGGAGCCCCAGTAATGGAACCCCACTATTGTCAGGTCGCCAGCTGATGTCACCCCATTCCTTATAACCCCTTGTGCCTGACCCTTGAGCCAGTTGCTCGCCCATCACATGATGTGTTTATCCAGCCGTGTGCTGACATTGCGGCCAGAAGGATCCTGTGAGAGATGGTGTCGAAACCTGNCCCGGACACAGCCCCGGTACAGCCCCCGCACGGCCCCGGTACGGCCGCCACCCCCGGGTCGCCTCGCCCCAGTGCGGACAACTTTACTTATGAAGTAGGAGAACAGAGATGTTACACAATCATATTTGCTTTTCAACTACATACATAGTAATTCAGTTTTGTTCACTTTACCTCGAGCAGTAATAACATCACAGATATGTACAAATGAGCTGAGTGTGAAACGTGCAATTAGCGCTTTGGGAAATGACCCGGCTGCATAAGGCTTTAGTTGTACAGTACAGTTGGGAGACAGACCTTAGCTTTTGTTATGCACACATAAGTATTTTTTGTGGATTCAAAGGCTAAATCTAAATTACTGCACATTGTGCAATAAAATGTAGCTATGCTTCTAAACCATCTTTCAGAATATATTTCACACACAAAAACACACACATGCAACCACACACACTCCCCACCACACACACCCCGCAATGATGGGCTGTGAAACACATGAATAGGGTAAAGCTGAAGCTGCTTCATGGCAGGAAAACAGACATGACAGTTCTCCAGTATTAAATCTCTTGTTTTCATCAGGATAAAAGCATTTCCTTGATTTATTTTATTAGAGAAGTATCCTGTATGGCCAGACTCAGATAATTTTTCTCATAATAGTTCTGGAATCTCTAAAGAAAAGTAAAAGTGTTGTAGCCAATTCATTGAGTAACAGAACACTCTTGCCAATGCAGGTGTTATTGAAGTAATCAATAATTAAATGACAATAAACCCACTGATTCTGAAACCAGAAAAATATAAACGTTATAAAATTGTTAAAAGCCGGGTGAATTCATGGGTCTGAGGTGACTTAATGGAACCACTTTAATAGAATTAACATGAATTAATTATTTAAAAAAAGAAGCAAAAAACCCAAAAAACACACAGATTTTCCCAAAGACTCACAGACTGACAAAGGAGAGTGGAAGAGCAGCACCTGCTCAGACAAAGCAATAAGGGCAAGGGGACAGAGCTGGAGCCTGGGAACACATCAGTATGGACACATCTATGCCAAATGGCCAGGAGGAGACACTTGTGGCTCTGAGTGGGCTTCCCAGCCAGCAGTCTGTGGGTGTTCTGATGCAAGGGTAGTTGAAATGCAAAGTGCAGGCAGGGATTACTAAAATAATTTGAATTCTATTTAAGAGGACATTGAAAGCACATAAATTGCAATTGTTTCCCACTATCTCTGGGTTTAAATCTATTCCTTTTGTGATTCAGATGAACGAATTAAGAAGATTTAAGGGCTTCTCAATCAAATACAAAAGACTTTCCAAGTACCTTAAGTATATTTTTTAGTGTTTGACTGAAAAATTGCCATTTCATGGCAATCCCACTGCCAGTAAAACTAGCATGGTTATAATTAATTTTAATCCCTATAAATTAACATTTTCTTATTAAAAATGCATAATCCAATGTATTCCCTGTTAGTAATTCCACAGATGACTATAACATTACTTTTATTCTTCCCTTATTTGATTTAGCCATGTACGTTTAAGTTTTGCCTGCCTGAGTTTCATATATTTCTCATATAGGTCCTGATCTCAGCTAAGAAGTCATTTACATAAATGTAGATTCGTTTTGTTGTTCTTGAACTCTTGGTATTTGTTACCTTCCTAAGAGATTTTTATTATTCTGTCTTCCAGCTGCAAGCTGTTTGAAATTAAACCATTTAAAAGCTTGTCTAACTCTCAGCAATACCTTTATTCCCAAGGCAAAGCCTGATCTTTTAAAGCCTCAGAAATTTAGAAAAAAAACACATTCTTCTCAGTTTAATTTTCACTGGACAACCACACAGAATGGCTGGACTGGGTAAGCTTTAAAATGGGAAGGTTATGGTAGTATCATATAGCTTCCTGTACAGCAGCATCTGCTCTACCTGGGAGTGATTCTCTCAGTGTGAGAAGCACACCACGAACATGGTAAAGATCCTGTCTGCAATGGTGTGTTGTCCCCTGAGCTCTTCCCGTGTATTGCAAACAAGCTTCCCTTTCATGCTCGTAAGAAAGCTTGCTAGTTTAGAGCAGCACTGCCAGTACTGCATGGAGTCAGAGCCCCTACCATTTCTGCCCTGAGGTTGATATGGAGCTCAGAGGCAGCTGGATGCTCTTTTATTTATCAGTTCTTCAAGACTACTCTTGATCCGCACAGAGGTAGTAGGTGCAGTCACCAAGGCCTGCTAATTCTGCCAACGCATGCTGGCTTCTTCCTGACTGCGCCTCTTTGTTTATCAAATAATCATTTTCATTAATAAGGGAGCAGAGTGTAAACATGCTCTTCACTAATTTGCTATGTTTGAGCATCCAAGTCTTTAGTGTCGTGAACAGGAAGCACTGATGAGGTTTGTGACTGCACAGTTTGGTTCCAATTAAATTTTTAATGAAACAAAAGTCAAGACCAACTGTGATTGTGACAGAATTTTGATTTCAGTGGTGCCCTCTTATGTCTCTAATTTGGCCAGGTTTACCCCACTGAATATAAATATTGATAGTTGACAGTCAGAAGAGACAAAGCAGGGCATGGAGTATGCCAAGCAGTTTCCTTTTTGAGTTGTCACTTTATTTTATTTTTTTATTATTTTTAGGGTGTGATGACAGATTGGCAATGAAGCCTAACTTGAATTTTCAAGCTCATTCAAATCTACTTTCAGAGTGGATGTCCCAGGGTGATTCTAAGGCAAAGGAAGCAAAGTGTGTGTTTGCACCATTGAGCACACTGCTTTAAGCTGATAGAAAATGTTTGCAGCTATTTAACTTCTCTGTCGGAGTCCACAAAACTCTGCTGCTTCCTGCCACTAATGCCGTGGAGGCTGGTTGCTCTCAAAGCTCACAATAAAACCCACTGGTGCTGTTTTTAAAGGAAAACAGCAGAAGGGAGGGGAGCTAATTTAAGAAACATTTGCAACAGTGAAACAGTTCTCAAAGCCATGGTATTAAGGACAGTAGCAGCAGCTGACTGCCTAAATTTATATAACAATCTGCTTGGCCACAGCAGCTTAAAAACAATGTAGACATTGGACTGCACTGTCTCTTGTGTAAACCTACGCAACAGGTTAGGTGATCTGACCCTTGGATACTGAACTCTGTAATCAAAGAGGTTAGACAAAAGAAAAAGAAATTGCTTTATCTGAGTCTTGCTTTCTTCAGCATTCATTCAGTGACAATTTTGCTACTCCCCCCCAACAAATAAAAAAGAAGAGGAAAAAAAAAGAAACTTCCAAAGTTTTATACTAATGCAGAGCTGCCAAGAAATAATTTTAGTAGTAGAGGACATAGTCCCCAGTTGGAACAAGCAGGCTCGGCTCTTGTGACTACTGCAACATTGTACCACAGGTGTCAGGTGTGGCTGGGGCTGAACATTCCTGACATCAAGCTACTAAGTAAGTAACAGCAAGAATATCAGAAGTACAGCATCTGCCTTTAGATCAAAACATCTGATTTTTTTCCCTAAGTTTTGATGAGAAAAAAGGGCAACTTTATCTTTAAAACATATTTAGGAGAGTAACATTAAACACAAAATTTGGAAGAAAAATGTTGCCTGGAATCCACAATTCAACATCTGGATAAATTCCATGGTGCTCAAAAGATGATGGACCTCAAAACTACCGTTAGACTACCCTTAGACTTGAGAGGTTAATTTAGTTATTTTAGTGAGGCCTTTAAATTCATCCTTCCAGATTCTAAGAATGGAAGCCAGTAACTGAAGGACAAGATTTCAGAGGAGTCATATAAAATCTCTGCCTATAAAAGTTCCATTTACATTTCCACAGCATCTTTTCCTCACCATTCAGCAAAAAGGGACAACAGTCTGACCCTCATGGATTTATCTGATGGCATTTATTTAGTGGCAGATGTACATGATGGAATATTATAGCTGTCAGAAAGGATTTACTAGTATGCATTTCCTCTTGTTCTTGATATGTGCTGGCACATCTGTGTGCCTGTGATTGCTGGTATGAAGTGTTATAACTGGAAAATATTTTAGATTATTAATTGCTGCAAAAGTAGGTATGGTTTCTGAAAGTATGTTTTTTGGGGGTTTTTTGTTTGTTTTGTTTTTAAGATATTTTATTTGAAACCCACAATCCATGCCTTTGGACGCTACTGCTGTGATGATTTTTCTCACAGCAATCACTACGTGATTTCACTTTACCATGCCTACCTCATTCTTCAAGTTTTATACTAAATACTGTCTCTTAATCCTTGGAGTTAACACTTTGTTAAGACATGTCATGTTTCAGCCATTCATGTCATTCTTTCAGCCATTACATAGACATGCAATCTTCCTGCAAAATGTTCCATGACAAGATAGTCACCCATCTCTCTAATAGTATTTTCTTTTTTCTTTTGTTTTTCCTGGCTTGAATCTTCCAAAAGACTTAGGCAAACATGGTGTCTTTGTGTTTTTTCTCATTTAGCTGTCCCAGCTTGTACAAAGCCTGGGTGCTCTTTCATACACAGTTTCAGAAAGATCAAAGAGAGACAAAAAAATTGAACTGCATATATAAGGGTGATAGAATCAAGACAACAGATATGCAAAGACTTCTATAGATTATATGATAGCTATGAACACTAGATTATCTCTTTTTTTCTGTACCATACCAAAAATCAATATTTTGAATTTTACATGTATTCCTCCAACTGAGACTTTTTGGGCTATTACTAGGACTATTATTTTCCAAGGGCTATCTGTATTAAATATATTTCAGGCCTCCTGCATAAGAAGGTGTGAATGCTTTGGAGAGGTACTTGAAAGAAACAAAATGAAAGACAAATGTCTTTACCTCTCCATGTAATACGATGATCAAATTTCATCTCAGGTTGTTCATAAGAACATCTTTTTATTCCTCTGCTTGTAGTTCCAAGTCCTGTCATTCCAGCCATTGTGATACCATTAAATTCTAAGTTCCATTTTCTGTCTTTGTATTATTTTTTCACCATAACCATTTTATCAGACTCCCTTGTTGTAATATTATGAAATTTACTTTTATGTCATATATTTTGTTATATAAACACCTAAATATGATAAGTAAAACTGAACCCTGATAGTGCAAAAGCATGATGTTTTTGCTTGCTTAGAAAATCTTTTAGTTTTCCTCTCATGATAGCAGTCTTAGGCACAGCAGTTCCTGAACCTTTCAAGTAACACTTCAGTTATTACCCTGTGGCAGCTTTAGCCGAAATCTGGAGTCATCATCCCCAAAAGAAGAATGCTTTGTTTTGTTTATGCAGTTGTACTCCCAGGCAGTGGCATGGTAGACACTGCTTCTGTGGTCATATTCCTCCTATAGAGAAAAATAAGTTTTTAAATTATTCCTAGTGGGTTTCTAGAGAAATTTTGAGCTTCATGAACCCACATCAAATTCCTGTTTACTCTACTGCCCAATTTTATTTGTATCTTTCAATACATTTTAAAGCCCACTCCTAAAATCTATTAACTGGGTACTACTGTAAACATATACTTTATTAGACTTAGTTTTATGAAACAAAAGTCTTTGCAGCTATCTCTTCAAGATATGCATGATATCCTTAAATCTCCAGTTAATTTCTGTATCTCTAAATAGTTCTAAGATCAATTTTTGATTGTGGGGTTTTCAGTGGGTCACTATGGTATCTTGAAGTTAAGAACCCATTTGTTTTGCCACGTTTTCAAAATTTTAGCTGCCATTAATAAAGTAACTTGCAAATAAGAGACTTCATATCTGAATCCAAATCCTTATATACACAATTGTCTGGTGCTATGAAAAGACTAAAAAAAACAAACAACAGAAGTGACATCGGCTATAGCTTCCCAGTCCTCCAAAGAAAGGAAAAGGAGAGACAGACCCTTTCTGCAGCCAGGATACATGTGCTACAATGTTTTCCTTTAGCAGTAAGAGAAAACTAGAAATTTCTATTCAGAAGACAAGTGGGAAGAGATAATATGCTTATCATGTCATGGTATACCTTATTACATAAATGTACTGTGCCTTTAAGTTAAGCCACAAAAAGCTTAGGCAGATATATAAAACTTAAGTTACTGAGAAGAGGTCCAGTCATTCACTCAGTCATGCCACTCTGTAGTCTCATAAACTAGTTGAGAATTGTACACATTTTAGGTTGCATAGCATTTGCATAGGCCAGCATCTTCCTTTTGTAATGATAGTAGTGTCTCACAGGACGAGCGAGTCAGATTATTTCTTGATTGTTTTCTGATCCCAAGAATCCTTTGTCCTTTTATTTGTGTTATGGTAGTCTTCAGAAGGAGAGATGAGATGATCAAGCAAAAAAAATAGTCTGGAATAAAATCTGGAAGCCATGTAGAACAGCATCCTCATTTAAAGCACAACTGCTGGATTTAAATGATACACTAAGGATATCAACACAGCCTGTCCCATTGAAGCCAGTGAAGCCAACTGTCCCTGTACAAATACACGGTAGAAGACCAGAACAACCTGTGTACTCCAAATTCCATAGGCAAGGTCAAATGGCACTTGGAGGATATTTTGTCCATGATGAGTCTGGAAAATGTCTGAATCAAAAGATGAGTCAGGAGGTATCCTCTTGCAGGATCCACCTAAACCGCACAATCTTCAAAGATTGAGGTGCATACCTAAGACATGTGATTGTCTCACAGATAGGTTGCTAAACCTCTGTGATCTGCAGCCCGACACATCAAGGCAGAACAAATAATTTTTCTCTCTTTGAATATATCTGGATGAAAACTGCTGCTTCAGGAACTTATGCAGTAGGAGCTATGGCTGCCTTAATAGCAAGGACATGCATCACAGAAACAGAATGGATGATAACAATCACCTGATGGATCTACTGCTTCAACTCTGTTACAGGTATTACTGCTATCCCAAGCCCCTGTCTGGAAAGGGGTAAGGGGGAGAGTGGGAGTGGGAAGGGAAGTGGAAGGGGAAAGGGAATGGGAAGGGGAAGGGAAAGGAAGTAAAAAGGATCCAGTGAAAACGGGGTGGTGAAGCAGTAATCTACTGCTTCAACTCTGTTACAGGTATTACTGCTATCCCAAGCCCCTGTCTGGAAAGGGGTAAGGGGGAGAGTGGGAGTGGGAAGGGGAAGGAAGTAAAAAAGAACCAGTGAAAATGTAGTGTTCTTTTTCTGTTTACATTCAAACTGCTCTTGTTTTACACTAAGGTGAAGAATTTCTACCTGCCTGGCATACACAGAAAGTGGTTGATGTAATCATCTAAAATTGTGGCCTCTCTTCATAACTTCAGGAACAGCTGTTGAAAACTAAAACCACATCTGCTTGAGTGTCTAGAATACAAGAATGAAAATAATTTGCGCTTGGCTCAAATCAAGGCACACTGCAGTCTTGGTGACCTTGGGCAAGTTAGTCAAGCTCTGTGTTCACCTTTCTGCTCAGCTGTGAAATTAAGTCAAAGCAGGACTTTGCTGGAAAACAGATGCTGCTTCACTCTTGACTTTTTTCCCCTGTTAAATAAATTATAAAAGAAAATATAATAACTAATTAATAAGTAGCAGTCAACACATAGTAATTATGTGGCCATATCCATTATGATTGTACATAAACAAAATCAATTTTCATTAGGGGATATTAATGTTATCAAGTATTGCCAGAAAGACAGCAGCAGTTACCAAAGCTTTTCTTTAATGAAGCACGGCCATTCTTTCATTTCCTAGTATTGTGTACCATTTTAAACCAATCAAACTTGATATAAAATGGATACATATTTCACGTTAAGTCAAATTTGAAAATGCATTTCAGTATTGTTTCATATATTTATGCACAGGATAATTTTATCTTCCTAATAGTGAAAGTTTTATGAGTATCAAACATAGCCAAATTCAGTTGCAGTTTAAACTGCTGTAAATTCTACCTTCTATCTATCTATCTGTAATGTCTATTCTACCAAGACTAGTGAAGTTGGCTGTAGCAGCAGGATTACTTCAGTGATTTTTAGGACATTAATTGTTGAAAAGGTTTCATTTTGTTGGGGTTTTTTTTTTGTTTTGGGGGGGTTTTTTGTTTGTTTGTTTGGTTTTTTTTGTTTTTGTTTTTATTTTTCTATTTTGAACTGGAGAAGAATGTGAGGTAAGGTTCTGTTTTAGGGATGCTTCATGATTTTCAAACAAGCATGATTGATAGAAATGCACTTTCCCATGTTCATAAATACAACAACAGATCAAACAAGAAAACTTTTCCTAATTCCGAGTGCCTCTGCTATTTATTATTGAGGCAGTAGGAAGAGGGCTAGAAAATTGCAAAGAGCCTTGGTATCCATATAATTTTGTAATTTTGTTCTATATTGGTCTGTATTGAAATTCTATTGTCATGTATTTTGAAATCTGTCAATCTGTGGCAAAAAGCTACAGGAATATTTTCAAGTGCACTGTAGTTGTTATTTTAGAAATACAAGGAGCAAGGAAATGAATAAAAAATGTACAATTCAACTTGGAAAAAATACAATTATGTGCTATTAGATCACACTTCTTGTTCTCACATAGAGGTGTCCAAAATTACAATTCATCAGGCTAGTCAATGTATTGCTATGACCTCTGATATTCTAGTCTTTGCATATAGATCTTAAAGGAATCAGTTTTCACTGTGTGTTTCAAGACATTCACATAGAGATTCTCTTTTCTATTTACACTGCAGAACGCAATCAATATAATGATTAAAACCTATTACATTTTATTGTTTCATGATGCAAGCCTTACTCTTCTATTTCCCTACTGTGTTTTGTTTCCCTAACAGATTTTCTTCCTAAACGCATGGATTGATTGTCTCTAGCTGTGATTCAATTGTTGTACCTATAAAATAGGATGGAAAATATATGATTACTAATCTGCTAGACAAAAACTTGGCATTGCAGAGCTCAAATTGTAGGATTAGCTCTTGTTAATACTGCTTATTTATTTCATAAATTCTACAACAGGATTGGACAAAACAATGCAACAAGTCATCTACTTAATCCTAAATCTAGGAACAGAAAAGAATATTCATTCAAAATGTGCACCAATTGGTCTGTTATTCAATAAATTTGATATTGAATTTGGTATCATAGGTATAGAGGATTACACTTGTCTATAGTTTTTAAGTCATCTTACACCTTGCAGTTCCACCTTCCATAGAATCTGAGTGGAAGACAAGCATCAAAACTTCATCTGTGTTTAAAAACTAACTAAATAAATATAGACATATGTGGTGCTAAAAATGCAGTGTTGCAGCTATTTAATATATTTCACACTTCAATAGATGAAAAGTATCAAAATTATTTTGATAACCATATTATTTATATAATATAAGCCATATTTATATGGTACTGACAGTTAGCCTTAGTGCTAGGACCTTTTTTATAATTTTGCGTTAGAAAAGAGATTTGGAGGACTATATCTGAACTTTTCTGGATTCTTCAATGCCTATATTTTTGTGGTAACATTTCAGAAGTCTTTTAGAAGTGAATAATTAATAGAATTAATTTCCTCCCCTTTTTGCAAATACTCTGTTTTCCCGTTGCTTTGAGTTGGTCAGTCAGTTCTGATCTCAGATATTTTGGGACTAGTCATTGCTGAAAATATTAATAGGATCTGCTTTCCACAAGAAAACTTCACTGTCTTTCAGGTAATGATGTTCTCCAAAATGCTGATGGAAATAATTCTTATTTCTGCAAAAATAGCACTAGAAACTTTTCTGTGTTCAGAACTGAGAATTGTAGCAAAGTTGCAGAGGGAAATGCAGAACCTTCTCCATGTTTAAATCACATTAATTTCCAAAGAAACTCACACAAAACCACATTCCCTTAATGACGTGTTTTCATTTCAATTGCCCGATGTTTTTATCCATCAGCATTTATTAATTCAAAAGTAGAGAAGTGACCTCTCAAAATGAGAATTCATCCAAAGTACACAAATAAGAAACACCAAAAAACATCCTAATACAAATTTAAAACTATTGATTAGAATGCAGATTTATATAATGCAGTAGAGAGAAAAAATTGTGAACGTAGGCATGCTTAAGTGTGTATACTTACACACAGCTGACTCACAGAAGTAGATGAAACAATAGAATGTAGTAGATTAAAAAAGAGACTAATTAATTAATTAATAAAATGTGGTTGTTAAATAATTCTACTGAAATTATAAACCTATCATCTCCTGTCTTTACATAAAAAATAGTCATAATTTGCATAACCAGGAACATCACCTCACTGGGCTGCTGTAATTCCTAACATGGATAGTTTAGAGCTATATCAATTTAGGTTGGAAGGAAATTATGAATATCCAAGTGCTAACTCAGAATAACAAAACTGGGTTTTTGAGAGCTCATAAAAATATCCCAAAACTCCAGTTGTCTTTGAGGAAAATTTCCCCCCCTAAAAACAATGAGACAAATCCACAAAAACTATACAGAAAATGTACAAATCTTTAGTAAAGTCAGACTTTTGCCATCAGTAACTGAATGGTAAGCAACTATAATTTGCTAGAATGATGAGCAGCCACAGGATCTGTTCTGCCGCTGATGGTGAGCCAAACTGTTTTTCAGACTGAATGTGAGCAATGCTGGCACATAGAGATGCCTCTGAAAGTAGTGCATGATAAAGGGGAATATGAATAGGATAATGGATGTAGGCCAGACGTCCTGACTTTGAGAGAGTGAATTAATACAGTGCAGGAAAACAGGGAAATAGAAGCAGTCAAACTATACAGATTAAGTAACACAGAAACGGTTTCCTGGGTATAAATATCAAGATTAATATCTGATTTACTGTATTATTTGAGATATTCTACAAATCCCTTTTTTAAAATAAGACTTTTAGACATGAGATAAGTTTCTTTTAAAAAATTACATTTATTATTCAGACATAGGAAAAGTATTTTTACAGGCACTTTGCATGTAGAAATTGCCAGGATTCAATGCTTGTTTAGTATTCAGTTCATTGCACCAATGCCTCTAAATTCGGTACACAAGATAGTACTCATTTCTTAAATGAGTCAGGCTCCAGTGAAATTGAAAAGAGCTACATGCATGCATTTGCATCCAGAATGTAACAGATAATTTGGAGATGCAAGAATAGCTTTGCTGTGTTCAATATCACACAAAATTGAAAAGTTATTTTCCTTTTCTTATACTTTATGACCAGCTACCATATTTTTCTGCAATATAATCTGGAACAAGTCTATACTATCACATACATTTATAAGCTTCTAGCACAAGCTGTTTTGCAGCAATATGGGTCATGGTCAAATTAAAGGAGTCACTTATAAAGCAAAAGTTAGATCTGCCACATCATAGTGAACTTAATCTGGGGTTCAGTGCATGTATAGAACTAATTCTCCCTACTCACAAACAATTTTTCATAAAGAAAGTTAACATAAACAAGACAGGGGATTAGGAGGCTACGATTCAATTCCCACATTTTTGGACTTCTACTGCTACTTCTACTACTTCAACTGGACAAAACTGCTGATGCACCTGGCTTTCCTGCCATTTCACAGACTCTTCTGCAAACATGTATATATTTCATTACTTTTCTCTTTCACTAGCTGGTCCCACAACACTCCCACAGTAATCTCTCTCTGTACCAACAAATAAACAAAATCAGACAGAGACAACAACCAAGTGCAGTTTCCAAATATCCTAGATCCTGTTTGCAAGACACTTTATATCAATTGAATTGTTTTGTCATCTTACTCTTCCTGCTGCATCCTGTTTGTGAGCTGAGGCATAACAACTTCAGGAGCACTGGTAAGACACATTTATAAGGCAACATCAAATCAGCACCATGAACTAATGAAACTAGATTCAAAAGACAAGAATTGTGCCTTCAGGCCATCTGAAACACACCTGCTTCAAGAGGTGCTTCCCAAGAGACGTCTTCAGATAATCCTTTAGAATGTGGACAAAAATCTAAATCTAGTCATGAAAAGAAAATGGATGAAATCTTGGCTTTCAAGGGGAGCAGAACTTGGATTCACATTTTGTTTTGGATATAGCTATCAGAGGATTTTCTAATAGTCTGATCTTTCATAAAGAAAATAAAAGTATAAACTTAAGAATGCAAGTTTACAACACATAAATAGTGTGAGATTAAAATTTTAATTAAAAACGGAATGTATATTCGAACAGTGGGAAATACTTTTTTACTTAAAACCAGTGTAATGCAAGGATAAATTAATTCAATTAATTATTTTCCTTTTAAAAATGTAGTTTATACTCTTTTAAATGACAGCAGTTGCATTGAGCTGCATAGAAATACCTGTAAGGAGCCCCTCTATTAGTAGGGTGGAGGAAGGTATTTGCTCCTAACAAAGTAACTAAGCTTTCTTTAAGTATTTTTTTTTCTCCATTACCACTTATGTTAAGAAATTAACAAAGGTATGTTAATTTTCATGTTAATTTCTTTTGTTATTTCTTTTACTTCTGAAGTATAGGGAGGTATTAAAATCATTATGATTAAATAATATTTTCTTTGACTTCTTGTCAGGATCCAATATTTATTAAATGAATATATATTTTAAAGGACTTTTTTATCACTCCTTTCCTTGGCATTTTTTCTTTTTCTCTAAGATTTTGTTTTCATTCTCTTTTCCGTAACTGATAAGTGGCAAGTGTTCTCAAGTTAGAACTGGTGCATAACATAAAATGTGAGTTTACAATTGTAGAGTTAATGCATAAACAAAAACAACGTATGAAAGAAACTTATTATTTTGTAACTCTGTGTGTTTTATTGCCTGCATCACTACTAATGTTATAAATAAATTTCATGTTTTAAAAATATGTAGTTCCATTTTCAAGATGAATGCAGTTGCAAAAGTACTAATATCACCTATAAAACTTAAATGTTTTGTCTAAGCTGTTCATCTAAGCTCCTCCTAGAAACAATACCAGGCATTTACAGAGTATGTCTCTTCCTATTTCCACTGATTACTAAGATGCCAGAGCAGAGTAAAATAATTTTATCTTGAAAGTCTAAAACTCACTGAAAATTGACTTTTTTTTTCATATTAAAGTCCTTGACATTCTTTTAAAATATACTAAATTTACAAATACCATATACCTCTAGGAGAGCTCAAATAACTAAAGGATATAAGAAATGTTCATGACTTTAAATGCACACAAGTGTACACACAAACACAAGACAGATAAATACATATATGCATAGAAAATGCTGGCATATTACACTTTCCATATTAGAGATGTGTTTAGAGAAGTTCACCAAGGTTTATTTTTAATATACTGAGAAATTCTGTATAATTGTATATATACTTAAAATGGGGTTGGAGGGACTTTTATGTTTAATGATCCTTGGAAGAACCCTTATATTTAAGTTTGACTGAGTAAAACGAGATGTGAAAGTTTTTGACCTTGAGCTAGTTTGGGGGTAAAAAAAAAAAAAAAAAAAGAGAGAAAAAATAAGATGAGAGCTTAGTAAAAACTATACTTCTGAAAATTCCTCCAGTTCTTAACTTTAGCGTCAATAAAATGCTACCTACATGTTTGAAAATCGCTAGAAGAAAAAAAAACAAACCCTTCACATGAGAAAATTGGACACTTTCTTTCTTCTTTCAAAGATGAAGAGTCTGAGAAATAATTCATAAATCCTCCTCTTAACTACAGTTCTTCAGTTGTATTGATCTTCCCTGCCCTTAGGTCTTTCTTGGTGAGCAAACAACAGACACTTGACTTCCTGTCCCTTCTCTTTTTTATATGAGCTTGTTCTGAATCCCTGACAGACTCAGACCTCCTATTGACTTCAGAAAGGAAATCTTCTTATAAATGACTGCACAGCTGCCCCCTAAAAGAGCTTCTGCTGGGTGACTCTCTGCCACACTACTAACCTGCCTAATTATATGCCTTAGCCTCTCCTCTTACTGTCTGACAAGTGCCCTGTCTGTGAAAGTAAAAATAAAATTGTCTATAATCATTCTTTTAAATGGAGTATTGCCTTCTATCATAGATTTCCCTTTAAAAAACATTTTTATAGTAAAATCCTGATCTTTTGTAACACGCAAATTATTTTGTACATGTACTGATGTTCTATTAGCACCCTTGACCCCTATATATCATCTAATGCAGAAGACAAACCTGGGTCTATTTGTTGCAGTTATTTAGAAATTTTCTTTATGAAAAAATGAAAGTTAACAGTTTTATATATCTCTATCTCTATCTCTATCTCTATCTCTATCTCTATCTCTATCTCTATATCTATATCTATCTATCTATCTATCTATCTATCTATCTATCTATCTATCTGTCTATAATGGTAGATGATTATCAAGAAATTATGAAAAAATCAGGGCATGCATGGATGCAATATTGGATCTTGCATTTGCTAATTCTGCACATGACATTTTCTGCTAAAGACTACCTTACTGATGCTAATGAATACCAGTCAATAAGTTTTGAGTCCTGATTCCAGGCTTGTCTATGCATCAAGTTTCCTGCTTCTTGTTTTGGACCTTTCTAAGGGATAACTGTTTCCTCTTTTTTGACTTTACTAATTGATAAACAAATCATGATGGGCTTTTTGATGAGAAAACTGTTTCCCATGTCTTCCTTCCATGCTTGTTTTTAATTTATCAGCCCAGCCTCTCATAAAGCATAACTTGTGCTATGGCAACAAGGTAGTCATAGAATGGTTTGTGTTGGAAGGCACCTGAAGGATGATCTAGGTCCAACCCTCCTGCCATGGTCAGGGGCACCTTCCACTAGACCAGGGTTCCCAGGGCCCCAGCCTGGCCTTGCATACTTTCAGGGGCAGGTTCATAATCACTTTGCAAAAGACTGGTTCCTATCAATAATTATGAAAGAAGCATCTTACAGCATCATGTCCCTAATGAAGCAGCCGACTAGCAGACAGCAAAACCAAAACAGATGATATCAAGTGTGCTTAAAACACTTTCTTTCCAACTATTTTACTTAGAAGACTTTTGAGGTAACAAGAAGAATTAAAATAAGATGTAAGATTGAAGAAAAAGTGACTGACAGTTGAACAAGCACACAAAAAGTTGAGTATAGGAAAAATTATTTTGCAATTTCCATTTTTTTTCTTTTTAGAATAAGTTTTGAACCCATTCTTAAGTAGTAGATATGACAACTGGAGCATGTAAACTAATACAGAGAATGGAATGGAGAAAGGCATTTAGCTGCTTCTGTCACATTCCCTTTTAGGTAAAAACTTTCTTCAAAGTCACGTACTTAAAGCAGATAAATAGATTATTTTCCCAGTATAGAATAAGGATTATTGAATGAGGCTTTCCTTGGAAGTCCCTGATCATACTTAAATTCATTCATGTCATGAGATCACAGATTGCTGCAGGCCATTTTTGCGCTATCATATCTCTTTTCTTTCTTCAAATTTGCAATCATCTTTAAATACTTCATCAGGCAGGAGGGAAATTAATCAAGTCACAGAACAGTGTTTCTGGGAAGTTCTCACAGACTGTAGGAAGTCTTATTCAATTAGTCCAGCAACTCTGGGGGATTTTTTTAGTAAGTGTTGAGATCAGATTGCCTAGTAAGAAATTGCAACTTCCTTCAAGGTGGATTGAAGTTTTCAGTGTGAGGTTCAGCAGAGTGGACTTGAATGATGAAAGTAATTTAAAGAAATTAGGTTAGCAAAACACAACAAAAAAGACGAACACTGCAGGTAAAAAATAGAAAATCATCCACAATATTAGCTTTTCCCTGATATTTATGGATAGAGATTTTCAATATAAAGATATTATCTAAAAATGTATTTATCCAATTATTTATTCAGATACGAAAATTATATTTAGGTAACTTTGCAACATTTTTTGTATTTATTAATTCGATGAAAATAAATTAAGCTATTTAGGGGAAAAATCCACATAAATACACATCTTTAAGAAATCAAAATGCATTTCAGAAAATGCATAAATGTTTTGGGTGTAGTTTTACCAGTTATCCATAAAAAAAAAAAAGAAAAAGGAATATGAGGAAAGTGGTTACATGACCTAGGAGACTCCATCAGCTCAGCAAATATATTCTAAAATGATAACAAAACTTTAAAATTAATGTACTTGATGTTATTATGTTTCAGATGAAAACTATGCATGAATCGAGGCTTGACAAGGCAATCCCTTGCCTCAGGGAAAATAAGCACTTGAGTATATCATGCTGTGATTTTCTGTCAGGCAAAACAAACCTGCTATGTGCTTGTTCATTCCTGACTCTGCCTGTGCCAAAGTCCTGATTAACCAAGATTTGACTTGCTGCCAGAAGCAGCTTTTACATTTGAACTTCTTTTACACCTCTTTTCCGACTTCCTCTTTTTACTCAGTCTCATGCTATTGCTTAAACTTGGCGAAAATTAAAATATCTGTTTGAGATCTCAGTCACAGGGGTAAACCTAATAACTGTGGTTCAAATTTTAGTCTAACGACTGGAAGTTAAATTAAAATATGGGAGCTTATTAGTGTTTAAATTTTGTTTACATCATTTTGGGCATGAACTACTTGGGCCTGAACACACATCTGTGTTGTTAAAGCAATGTCCACAGAAAAATTGGCAAGAAAGATTCCATTTAACTTCTATTTCATAGATGTTTTAAAAATTTATCAAATAAAGTGCAAAGATGCAACTGATTTGCTCTTGACACCATGTCTACATGACTTTTATGATAGCATTGACATGGTGTTTCAAGCTTTTTTTTTTCCTACACCAGATAAACAGAGACAGAAATGGTGCTGTAGTACAAGGGAACAAACAGGTGCCAAGAGTTAACTTAATGTCTTACTCTCCTTAACTTTTTCACTATTTCCACTGTATTGAAATCTCTTTGACCTTGTCTGATTCTTTCCTACAGGTGGCTTAGTAATACGAGGTGCAACTAGAGCCTGTTATCTGGGATTAAACTGTTGCTCTACAGCACGAATAACAGTTATGTGATGCACCTCACTGGTTTGTCTTGTTACCCCCCTGCAGGTTACTCTGAGAAGATACAGATTACCTTGATGTTTCAGAAAGGCATCTCAGTGCAGAACACTGCTTTCTAAGAGTCTTTGCCATAGTACTTATTGGTAATGCTGTGAAAAATCGATGTCAGTTTATACACTGTCCTTTTGCTCTAACCCTAATCTGGAACAAGAAAAAACCCACAATCTATACATTACTAGCTTAATTAAAAATAAAATAATAATTTAAAAAAAGCAAATAAGAGAGCAAAATAAAAGTGCTATAATTCTGAATTACACTTAAAGTTATGAAAAGAGAACAGAAAAAAAAGAGAAACACAATTTCGTAACCACTATTTAGTTACATATACAAAGAGTTTTGCTCCAAGTTCAAAGACGCTTCCCATGGATTTGCAGGGACATGTCAGACACAAAAATAGAACTCTATAATTTTAACATACAATTTAAACTACATTTGAACACAAAATTATTTTATTTTTCTTTAATTAAAGTATGTGTGGAAAAATACACACTTATGCATTGCCCCAACCATGGTAGTATTCAAAGCCAGGCTGGATAAGGCATTAAGCAGCATGGTCTAGTGGGAGGTGCTCCTGCATATGGCAGGGGGATGTGACTAGATGATCTTTAAGATCCATTTCAGTGCTTAGCATTCTCTTTTTCCATGATTCTATGATAAACTATTATTTTTTTTTTCTGTGATAATGCCTAGACATTTTGTTCAGAATATAATTTAAAAATTTTTCTGCATACTCTTATTTTATGTTCTAAACACTGCTGGGATTGGATTTGTATATCAGCTTTCTGTCTGTGGAAGGAAGAAAAGAAAAAAAAAAGGATGTGTGAATGAAAAGCATAGGAATTTTTAAATCAGCCTTCTTCCCATTAATTCTACAAATATGTAAATACTACTTTTGGCAAGAATGAAAAAACACAGTGTGGGGTGTTTTTTCCACATGTAACCTACATGCCTATATGTCTTTTGATGCTTCTATGAGGCCTAATAATGATAAAAATTTAATTAAATAATGGCATAAATATGGCTAAATAGTAGTGTATAAATGTATTTATTTCTCTAGTAGTATCTGATGTAGACTGTTAGATTCTTAAAAAATAAAAAATATAAATATATATCTTTTTAGATATTTTTTTCTTTCTGGCCTGTTGTTCTTTCTTTCTGTGTTCTTTCTTTGGCTGGCCTTTCTGGTGTTTCTGCCCAGTTTGTGAGGTTTCTGTTTTCCCCAGCCCTGCGTCTGAAGAAGAGACTGAGTCGTCTGCTCTCGTTCTCAGGAATTTGTTTATTCTTTTGTTATCGCATATTCAGTCCCTGGCCTGCCACAGCTTCTGCAGGCCAGTGCTCTCCTCTTTGGTCTGTCCTTCGTTGTCTTCTTTGGTCATCTTTCCTTCATCGTCTCCTCCTGTCTTCTGCGGTCATCTGACTGCCCTTGGGAGGGCACTATCTTTTATACAGAAAATTACGTGTACTTTATTTACAACAATTATCCAATATCTACTAACTATGTTGCACAGTGTTCTTTTACTCTAAACCAATCTAAATGTGCCACACCACCACAGAAGATGGAGAACAAGAGGAAGAAGAAGAAGCTCAGGGACACACCCCACTGCCTCCATCTTTTCCCCCTGATCTCACATTGTAAAATCCTAAAATCTACTTTTTCACCCTGTGATATAATAATTATTATTCTATCTAAATTCTTGTTTATTATAATTCTTCCCAGGACACTCAGAAGGATTTTGTGATTCCCACAGTAGACTAATGTTAGTATCTCTACTTTAAAAACAAACTGAAGAAGTGATTAAATGCTATACTGAAGGAGAGTCAGTGAGTCTTCTAAAAGTGGGTAATGAAAAGACTCAAGCTAAAGTCCTAATCACTGAACTCCTTTCCTCTTTATTTACCTCCAGATACAACTAAACAAATCAGTCACTTTTTCATGGTTTTGTTTCCTCCTTCTTCTATTTAGATAACTTTCGTTCATCACCTGTGCTTGCCACTGAGGAATGGGAATAAAATGACAGAGACCCAACAATTTCACTTCAACAAAACAAAACAAAAAAAAACCCCAAAAATCTTCTCAGGGAAATTTCTGTGAAGATAGAAAAATAATTATTTCTTTTTCTTTCATATAAAGGAATTACCTTAAAAAAATCTGAAGATTACAGATTCTCGGTAAGATCCACAGTCATTCCCTCTCTCCCATTTTTCCCAACTCAAATAAGTTTGGAATAAGCAATAAGAAAAAAAAAATCCCTTATTAAGTCCAGAATCATGAAGGTTTCAATACTACAATCAAATTTTCCATAAAGAAAATGTTATGGGCAAGATTGTCTTTAGCAGCAGGAGAAAATATGCAGTTACGTATTCTAAGACATTAAGCAGAAAGCTGCTCTTGTGTATGCAATTCTAATTCAAAATTACTTGCATTTTGTCTTTGTAGGCTGAGTCAACTTTGAATATTTTGCTTTATATAACTAGCTGGCACTCTTAGGAGGGTAGACAGTAAACTATCAAATTTTTACTTTTAACCCAAAGATTTATTGTTTGCCAAATACAAGTTTTAAGGCTGACCACTCAAACTTATTGCTTCTGGATTTTGTAATGTCTTTCTAGTTTCAGAGTTGATTTACTATCAATTTAGGAAGCAGACAGGACATAATTCTTAACAAAATTGTCTATTATTTTGATTTTTTAAAAGAAGTTTTTTCTTTTTGCAGCAAGATTTATTTTTTTTTTATATTTCACTTGCAGTGTGTATCCAAAATATTAAGCAGTATAGATTAGTTATGACCCCAGGAGACCAGAGTCACAGCCACCAGCTTCTGTGCATCAGTTTCACTGATGGCAAAGTGCAGTTAATGACACCAACCTCTTTTGCAAAGTGCTTTGATGAGGAGTACTGTTTATATGGGAACTAGTTATAACTATTCAATTGGACAAAAAACATCAGTTAGGTGTGTGCTGATAAGCAGAGACTAAATACAGAGTTCACTAAAATTACAATCCCTAGTTTTCAGCAACTTAAGGAAATTAGTAACAGAGAGGATATTTTTTATTCACACTCATATACACATGCTCTTGTGCCTGCATTTCTGAGCAGCTTCTTAGTTGTGAGCCTTTACTGACTGTCACTGGCTTTTTGCAGCAGCCATCAGCATCCTGATGTCTTTGTCAAGCAGAATCTCGTGTTCATGCTAGAAGTTTCTTCCCTTTTAACACTGGGTTATGCTTGCATTTGTTTTCCATTTGCTCACCCAGTACACTCCATTGCCCTTCCCTGGTAGCCAGGGCAGTGTGGCCGGCAGGCACTGACTGTCCCCCACCCTAGGGACACCCAGAGCTGGTGTTTGTCACTCCTTGGCTGCTCCTGCCTTTGGGGAAGATGGTATCACACAGCCCCAGGTAAGTGAGAGCCACTCACACCCAGGCAGTCAGGGTGATAAGTGCCAGCAGGACCAAACGGCCTCTCAAGCACCAGACCCTCTGATCCTGTGTGGTCAGGAGATTTATTAGTGAAAAACCGTCTCATTTTCCTTTTAATTTCTTCTTCAAGGTTGAAAAGAAAAGGGAAGACTGTTAGTGCATGGCAGTTCCACAGAGAAAGGCAATTAATTTTTTAACCTTCATATTTGTACCTCTGCTTTCTCAGAACTGGGTATCAGATATGCCATGCCTTCTTCACTGAACAGCTCTTGTAGTCAATCTTCTAAAGATTGCAGTCATCTGAGATCCTGGTACATCACTGTAACTGAAAATAAAGGTTCTAACCACTTTCAGGCTCATAAATGGTACAGTTGGGGCACTGCTTGCACTGCCAGTGTTTTAGTTATCCATGGCAACAGAATCACCATCATTCATGTTATAGGTTAGCTGTCTAATTAAATCCAACAGAGTCATGCGAATTAGAAAATTATTTTATTAAGCAAACAGCATTTATGCAATTCAGCGCTGGGCAAAGCCAGGAGGTCTTCGCTTCACTAACGGCTTGTGAGTTCTATGCAGCTCGTGGTTTTTTTATACAGTCCAGTTTCCTGCTGATGTGTCTTTCTGTGGTGTACTCTGTGCATGTGTCCTCTTTACTAAGGGATTCTCTTGATGGTTGTTGGGATGAAGGCAGCAGTTTTCCTTAGGTATCAGTTCTTTGATCTTCTCCTGATATACGTGGCTCCTCTCAATATCTTCTGTGTTTGCTCAGTCTGTTGCTAGGGGGTCATCTTCTGCCCCTTGGACCTCCTTATCTGGCTTCATGCAACCGCGTGTTGTTTACAAAACAGGAGGTATGCGGTTATCTTACTCGTGTTCTGCTGGCTTTAAGCAGCTTCTCGCAAAGCCTCAGGTCAAAGTACATGGTTTCTAAATTTTTTTAAGAAGATTTGATTAAAAAACTTATATGTACTTATTACAATTCGGAACTCATGTGACAGATGAGCTTTGCCAGAAATGCCTGGGACTCTGTTAAACTAGGTTAATCAGGGACATAGATAGTGTTCCTATTACTCTGTTAATAATGCCTGCAGCAGTTCAATGATATAATTTCAGCATTTCCTCTTTATGCATTTGGCTATAGATAATTTATGGATAGTACCAAGTGATATATCCCATAGCTATGAACTTGGGAACTACTCATAGAAAGTTTCTTAGCAACATATATGAAGTGATTTTACAGTATACTGTGATTTAAGATGAAACCTTCATTAAAGTCTGCGGCTTTACAGCTTGAACCTTTTTTTTTTTTTGCACAATCAATACAATATCACCTAATAGCAGTCTCACACAAGTTTTATAACTTCCTAGATTTTTTTCTGTTCCTTCTCAGTAAAGTATAATAGTCACAATGGAACTGAGTCTGATTCTCTTATGTGCCCCTTTTTTGCTCTGCATCACCATTAGGATTGTCTGAGCCTGTCCCAGTTTACCTGGTCTCCTGGGAAGGGTTTACTAGGCAAAGGCCTCTGGTGAAGATCTCTCAACTTTTCTTCCCCTTTCTTCCCTGAGCTCTATGCCAGATTAAACGCTAGTAGACTTCCTGTACTGGAGGAAGCAGGAGCCTGTCATTAAGATTAAGCGTAAGGAAGCTTTAGATACAGAGCAAGGATAATCTCAGGGCCCCTTTTTGTTAAAAAAAAAAAAAAAAAAAAAATTGCAACAAGTTCTCAAGGGCTCTGACTGGTGTTTTTGTCTTCAGTTGAAACATACGGCTGGCATCACCTGACATTCTAACCTTTATCACTCTCTCAAGTGCTATTTACATCTGCACACGAGCTATTACCTCCTCTTTATACTCTGTGGAGGAAATATCTCATACAGTTAAAGTTTTATCATTACCAGAAATAGCCAATTTAGCCTAAAGATGTTTGCACAAAGTACCCATTTAGTTCAAGCTTTCCTCCATTCCCCAGTTGCTCCAAACAAAACTTCTAGATGCAGAGGGAGTTTCATGCAAGCCTCGAGGAGAAAATGCCATGACCTGAGCACCTATCTGAACTGCTCATTTCAGTCTGGCTACAGCAGACTGCTTGAAGTGTCAGGCAGCAGTAGCTCCCATTGAGCTATTGTCTTTCCCAAGGATTTCACAGACCAAGCCATAGTGCAGCCTGCACACGGACCTTTCTGTGTAAATCCAGAAATGCCAGAAAGCATTGGTTCACTGCACATGTGGCAGTAAGTGATTAGTTGCAGGTCCCAGCACTTTACTACAGTGCAAGTAGTGCCATGTTATAGATAAGCTAAAATCTGCAAAGCTAACAACAATCAGTGCCAGTCAAGCTAGGTATTTTCCAACTTCATTTAAATATTTATTTGTCATGTAAATGCTCTTCAACATCAAAGAACTTAAAAATTTAGAAACATATAACTGTTGCAGTGTGGCTTTTTATTCTAATTTATTGTTTTATTGTATTAGTTCATTGTTAATAGTTTTATTGTTAATGGCTCATTCCAATGTACCCCATGTTTCTCTTAAATTGGTTTATCCCTACTGTTGTATCCACCTCTGNATAACATTTGGGGTTATGAGGCATGTAGGTAGCTAAGAGAACATTGTCAGTTACACTTGAAAACTGCAATCAAGTCTTTCAAGATAGAGATCTTAAACCTCCCTTTTTGTAAAGGCAAATTGATTTATCAATTGCTGCAAAGAAATAAAATATTAGAAAAGATTCTAGGAAAAATAAAAAGGTCAGAGAAAAAAAAAACCCTCAAAATTATTTTAACCACAAATGAAGTCATTTAACTAAGTCTGCAGAGTTTTTTTGTTGTTGTTTGGTTTGTTTTGGTTTGTTTGTTGTTTGGGAATGGGGGCAGTAAATTATTCAAATAAAGATTGCTAAGAAACACTAGTCCTGATAGGGCCTATTTTGCCATATGGATAAGCAGGTGTTTGCCAAGGGCAGAAAGCAATATGGGGCAAAAAAATCTTTAATGGCTTTTACATGCATGAGTGAGTGTGGGCCAGGTGGATCAGTAAAACATTTAAGCATACTAATGGTAGCAAAAGACCAAAATACAGTATTTCTAAACTGAAATATATTGCTGCATGATGTTCATATTGAGCACTTCAGTGTTTGCTGTCATGATGAGCCGGAATGTCAAAATGACAGTTTCAAATGGGGTCTCCAATGTTGCAGTTACACCAACACCAGATATGACAACGGCAGCATATCAAAAGAATACTAAACATATAAATTCCATACAAATTACAGGCAGAAAACTATCCAATATTATGCTTTAATAAGTGAGTAGTCTTTGTCTATAACAAAGATTATATTCCTTTTCAGGGAAGATTGTTTAACACATTTTCATAATTGGCTAAACAAAAAATAATGCTATTTATTGACTCTGCAAAAATATTTTAAAATAATTTTTTCCTGCTTTTGCTATGACATATATGTAAAAAACGTTAGAAAATACCAATGCATGATCACTTGTTTCATCTATTTTCTCCTTTTTCAAAAAGGATTGTGTTCAACTTTCCATACCTAAATAGTATACAATCGACTTGGCAGCAAGAGGCAGACTCAAAAGCTAACTTTTGAGAAGTAAGATTCATTTAGAAGACCACAAAGTTATTTCCATTACAAAAGAAAGGCTGTTCATCACATAAAAATAGCTGGAGGAAAGCAGCCTCTCTCTTAATTAAACACATCTAAAATAGTTTAATACAGATAGTATGAAATGAATAATGACACACAAGTCATTTCTTTTCATATAGAAAGAAGTCTCATCTACCCAGTCAACAATCTCTATAGCAGCCATTTCCTAACCCAGAAAGTAATAAGCTATTTATTTCCTGTCAAAATGTGGCTCAGTATGCCTGGTAAGAAGAAAAATAGAATTCCATGTAGGTGCTAACAATTGCCATTAACAGCTTCTGTGCAGGGAAATAAATAGAATTTTTTTTGGTCAAAAATACTGTGTGTCCTTTACAGTCACTTACTTCTCTTGTACACTTACAAAGGCTGCACGGCTTTTATTTCAGAACAGACGGGAATGGACAAAAAAAATTTTCCCTCATTCTTATTTCTCTTCTACCACAGAAGTCTATTTACCCACTGAAACATAATTCCTGCCTTGATTTAGATACCTTCTGCTAACTTGTTGCAGAATTTCTCACTATTCTATGTCAGCAGTAAAATTGGGATAATAGCAAAAGGAAAAGCTGAATTTAAGACATTTCATAAAGGATGTGGGAGGCAGGAAAGGACAGTGATGCAGATGCTGAGTCACCCCAAAAGACCATTTGCGATTAAAAAAAAAAAAAAAGTAAAATAAAACAAATATAAAACATATATTGGAAACAATATAAAATAAAACATTTAGGTCTCCTACCAAGATCCAGATGGGACTCACTAACTGTGGAGATTGGTGACAGTGAAGCTGGGCAGACAAAATTGACCTGCAAATGTGCTTTCAAAGGCAAACAGCTGTCTGAGTTTAAAAATAACAAAAAGCACAAAACCAAACAGAAGCTTTCCCATGTTACTGTGACGCAGATAGAAACACACAATAACACACACAACAGGTGTTCAGGCAGAGAAGAAGAAAAGAAGTCTCTCGTTTATTGTTGACTTCATATATATAAGTTTCTGGACAGTGATCAGAGATTGGACAGAGAAATTCCCACCTCTCCATCTCTACTGGTCACTTGAGAAGTCCATCAGCTGATATCGTTTCACAGAGGAATATAAACGTGATTCTTGTTTATCTTACAATTCATGAGAACTGACTCTACTATACTAAAACAAATCAGAAGGCTTATTCTCAGGGACAACATTCCCCCCCAACATATACTGAATCCAACTCATCACAAATTAGACAAAGCTTTCCTGTAGAACTTCCTCCTTCTTTTGTCCTTTACCTGGTATTGACTGGATTAAGGACATGTGTAGTGATCAATGGGTTGCTAACAGTCTGCTTTCCATCTGGAAAATGCAGATGATGGCATGTCCAGAAAAGAAAGATCCCTAGTGACAGACTGAACATACCTGAACAAGACAAGATTGTTCGCATTTAATTATTTATAACCCACCATTAAGTCAATAATCAGGATTGTTAAATTAAACCAAAGAGAAGTGTTATTTCATGAAATCTGAATTTATTTTACAATTTGAATCCTGGAATGCAGGATTAACAGCATGCAGACTGCACAGGCAAGGGTTGTCAAGTTCCTTGTACTAGCAATGAGTGCTCCCTTTCTCTGCTAGGTAGAATGCTTTTAGAGTCTGTATACACATTTTTTTGAGGTGAAAATTGCTGCAGCTTGTGATCTGGCCATGGAGCACAGTCCAACCCCAAGCAGTTGAGCTATGACATGAACATTCCCAGTTGTTATCTGGGATGTTAAATTCAAATAGTTCTTCAATTTCTCAATAGGACATAAGAATTTATGCCCGGTTTTTCAGAAATAACAATTTCTCAGTGTACAATTCTCTTAATAATTCTTACGTGTGGATATTTTGTGCAACCAGGATGATGGGTTGTTTTCCCAAAACCACAAGGACATTCCTCCTGAATATCCTACCAGGTCCTGTTGAAATGAATGTGCAACTGGTCTGTATTATGTCAATATATAGTTGCAGTGTTCTACCCTTCAAATATAAATAGACACCTCCAGCTACACCAGAAATAAAATATCAGAATAACTTACAGTGGTCCAAGGAACAGTGTAACAAAACTAAGAAAAAATATCCTCAAGAAACCAACAAACTGACCAAACAAAAATAGTTAAAGAAAAGCATCCTTTGCTTTATTTCTTCCTATTATAAGAGAATGACTGCATCACACACCTTGATCTGTGACAAACTTTGTTTTGTGTCCTATTAATAAGTACAAGCTCCAACCAAAGACTAACATCATGCTGTGTTGACCAGCAGAACTCATTTTCAAATAACTAGGTCAGAAAAAATAGGTCAGAGTTTTCTTTTCCCTAGCCTCCACCTTATACCACTATGAAAAGCCCCTTTTTACTAACAGAAAGTTCCTTTAGTGGAGATTCAGAGAAGGGAGAAGGTTGAAAGAAAGTGGGAATATGAACAATCTATTTAAAGGAAAAGAACATACACACAAAAAGAGGCCATGAGAGGCAGGACCAATGGATGAAAAAGGCTGTACTAGGGCGAAGGAGAAAGGAGCAATGCTCACCTTGCAGAATCTCTGGTAGTGGAAGCTCCTGCCTTTTGGTTCAGGCTCTGGAAGGGGAGTGCCAAAGTAAAAATAGCTAGGAATAATTAATTAAGGACAGTGGTTACTGGCAGTCATGAGCTCACCCTGTTCTGTAGTTTACATTCTCATTTAAGTTATTTCTGCACAGTGCAGTTCTATTCTGTGGTTAAGTATAATCAAATTTTTAAAGAACATCCACTGCTTCACCTCTTGTCAAAATACAACTCACGTACTATTCCGCTTAAGAAGGATTCTATAAACTTTAACTGGCTAGTAGGTAGCCATGATGTACCTAAGTATTTTCTGGCATGATTATGCTGAAGTTTATGATAAACCTGAAAGATTTGCTAGGTTTCTTAGAAAGGACAGTTTTGTTGTTTGTAGAGTTCACAGCTTCATTCCATCTCAGCATCTGTATTTGATAAATAAAGTTGTGAAAACCTCTGTCTAATGCTATCCTTTCTATACTCAACTGTTTACTCAAGAACAATTGATTGATTGTTCTATTTACATCCCATTCACCCTCCTTCATAGATGTGAATAATATTTGGAAATATACATATAAATCAATGTGATTTAAATGACTCATTATTGTCTAAACATGCACAATTTTAGTTAATTCATAATGAATATTTCCATCTGACTGGAATATTGTATGGAGTCAATGGAGTTGCTATCTAACCAGAAATGCTCTCTAGACTCTAAAATAGGTACAATAAGATTTCATGAGGTACAGTAATACACTCAGTTCTTACCACACAATATCATGCAGGCCAGACAGTAACTTTATTTCTCCTTCAACAGATCACATTTTCAGATTTTTTTTGTTGGAGACCAAGAAATTAGACCCCCTCTGAGTTCCTCAGAGGGAGAGAGAAATGTGAAATTTGAGTTAAAACCTTCAGAGAAATTAAAATATATGAAACCATAATAGAATAGAAATAATTCTTTAGGCTTTTTAATTGTTTTTGATGAAAAGCAGCAGGTAAGCTGCCTGAGTAGCTGTAGAGGGCCAGTGCCCTAGAAATCCAAGTAAAGTTTAGTATTTCATAGACATAATCAAAACACACTACAATATTATTTTACATTTTTGGATAGAGTAGTCTACAAAAGCAGATAGTAGCAAGTCCAAATAATAAGTTAAAATATTCAGATAATACCAAAGTCAAAAACTTGGAAAGTTCTGCACATACATGAGAAAAACAACTTTTGTAAAATCACGTTGAAGTGTGTAATATTTTTTTTTTTAGTAATTTCAATAGGTGTAGAGAATTGGTCTTAGATTTCTGTTTTTAGCTAATTGGACAATTTAGTGTTAAAACCTGGCCTTAGAGGCCAGCAGAGGAGAGACAGCATTCCTTATCTGTCTAATTGCTATGCTGCTGCTTCTCTTAGCCTGCAAAAAACTACGGAAGAAGGAAGAAGAAAGAATAAAGAAGAAAGAAAGGAAGAAGGAAGAAGAAAGAATAAAGAAGAAAGAAAGGAAGAAAATAAGAAAGATGGTCGCACAGTTCCAGCCAGCCACCAGACCCCTGCCAGCCGCTCGCTTTCCATGTCCAAAGCCACCGGACCCCCAAAGAGAATCTCTGAATCTCTGGAGAACTCCTGTAGTTCTCTGGAATCTCACCCTGAACTTATTCCTGCTGGCTGCCTGAGGTTTGTGGTATCGAGAAGCCCCAGAGGCCCCAGCGTCTCACAAGGGCCTCACACAGAGAGAACCTTCAGCTAAATGAACTGTGCCTTCAGAGCATGTTTTATTAGATTGATGCTTTTTTTAATAAATAACTTCTAATACTATAACAAGACTCCAGTAACTCTGGCTCCCCCCACAACACTTTAACATTTTTTGTTTATTAATACTGTATGTTTAAACATGAATCAGGGCGGGAAAAAAATGTAGAGAAGGTATCCAAAAATCAAGGTAAGAAATGTTTTCTCTCATATTTCTGTTCTTTCTTGAATATTCAGGAATACCAAGTAAAAAGTAATTCAAATGCACATAGAGTGTTTTGGTATAGTAGGAAATGGTAAAACAGAAAGTATATGTTCTACAATGTTAATGGGAATAATTGTCAATATGAGTATCATGATGAATAATGTTTCATTTGTACAAGAAACATGCTCAGATGAATGTCTGATTTTTGTGTTCTTGCTGAGATACTAGAGCACTGTTCAATTAAAGTAATCAATACCTGATAGGAAATGGTAACACTTCAAAAAACATTAATCAAAGACTAAATAGACAAAATGAGCTTTACTGGAAATGTTACTCATCTAAGATTATGTAAAGACTTATAGATGTGGCACTTAGTAGGGACATGGTTTGACGCGGTTGACCGGAACCCAGGCTTGCTCACGGCACACCGGCACCGCGCCAGGTGTGGGGAACAGCTGAGGCGTGGGGTTTGTGCTCTCAGCTGGACCTTAGGAGCAAAGGTTCTTAAACACAGACAGTCTCACTACATCCAGGGCTCAGGCAAAGAAAAAAAGAGAGAGGCTCTCCAAGGCTGAAGTTCCAACTGGGATGATTTATTAGGGTCAAAGGGCACAGACACAAAGAGAGCCCTGGGCACCTCTGAACAGGATTTTATACGGGTACAAAACAAGGGGCGGGTACAACACATTATCCAATGGGGTTAAACTGGGATGGAATTGAAGGGTTGGGTCACAGGTCTTGGGACAAATCAGGGTAAGCGGGAGGAGGGAAGGGGTCACGGGATTGGTTCTGGGGAGGATTGACACAGAAGGAGCTGGAACAGAGGTGGAACGAGGGGTTGGGTAACTGGGATTGACAGGGAATGGACTGGAACATAGGCAGGGAAAAGCCATAGAGAGAAACGGGGAGGACACAACTTTGGGAATAAACCAACTTGGGAATACACATAGGGGAAACAAGGGAAAAAACCATTTAACATTAAATAACAATTGAATTAAACTAAGACAAACATAAATTGCAACAATGGTTTAGTGGTGGACTTGGCAGTATGGGTTAACAGTTTCACTCAATGATCTTAAAGGTCTTTTCCAACGGGAACAATTCCATAATTCCAGTGCATCTGAATCACTAATCCTATAATACTGTTCTATGACTCACTTCGGTACAACTACAGGAATCAATTAGTATAATGTAATCACAACTCGTCCTTCTCTGTTTTAGTTGACATTTAAGATTTTTAATTGACTCCTGTGCAGTAGATGGCACATGCAATCCTCTGTAGGCTGGAAGCACCATTTTCTCAATGAGAAGCTGCACCCAAAGCTGCCATATAGCCCTTGTCACTCTAGCAAGTAATTAAAAGTCTTCCCACTTTGGAACATAGCCAGTAGAAAAGCAGACAGAATGTTTCACTTGTAAAATGAGGAATAAAGCTCATACTTTGAAGGAGAAATAATAATATTTTGCAGTTACATGACGTCTTTTCTTCAGGGATTTTAATTGAATTAATAGGCATTAATTAATAGAACCTTGTCAATTCCCTAGAAAATACTTGTGCTGCTCATAAAAGAGGACAAAAGGGAATTCAATACCTTGTTTCCACAGGATCATTCTTTCTGGATGTCTCAGTACTGTTGAATTTAGTTGGATTCCTGTGTTGGAGGAACAGTTGAGCATTTCTGGTAGTGAAAAACCAAGATTTTGTCATGCTCAGCATCTCTGAAAGTCAGAATTTGGGTAAGAGACAGAAAATTGAAAATGAACTTGGTGCCAGGCAAACTTTGCTGCTAATGAAGACAGAGTAAAAAAATCTATATAATAATATATGTAATAATAATATAATAAAAATATAATAAATATAAAGCTATTATATTGTAATATTGTTTAACCTAAATGTAAACATATCATTCATTCATTTTGGGACATTTAAAGTTATCTTTCTATTAAAAACATTTGAAGAAAACTGTATATTAATGTTTCGACTGGTCATCTGATCAAGATACGTGTTACAGTTATTCAGGGAAATTCTGCGAGAATTTTTTTTCTGCAATATTTGGGTGAGTCTCAGCTATTAACAGAAACAACAGTCATGACTATAAAACAGAAAATGTGTTATAAACACTCTACAGTGAAGCTTTAGTATCTACTGTCATAGTTTGGGGTTTTTTTAATATTTTCAGTTGTTCTTTGGGTAAAACATCTAACAATTTTTTAAAAATTGCCTATCTCCTATATGAATGTATACGATTTTAAAAACAGGAGTTACTTTATCAAAACATTAGCAGTCAGTATGTGTTCCTTCTTTTTATAAATATGGGATTTTTTTCAGAAGAATAAAATAAATTAAACTCAACACAGTTTATCACAGACATAATCTTTATCTTGACAATTCAGTAATTTTAAGACAAATAGGGTTTTAAAAGAGTTCTTTAAAAGAGACTGGAAGCATCCTGAATGGATAATTTCTGTTCAGGACATATGCATTATATATGAGTCATAAGCCATTATCCTTAAAAAAGCCTTTCCCCACCCCCCAGTTTTTTTCTCCCCCCCTTACAAGGAAAGCAGTGAAATAGGATCAAGGTTTTTCTAATAGGAAGCATTTGTTTGTTTTTCTACAAACATTTTTTAAAAACTTTCAAATTTTAATCAAAACCTTTGCAATTGGAGAAATTTTGGAAAATGTCCAGTCACATACATGTATAAAAGCTTACAAGCTTTTTAGTCAAAGAAGATGACAAATAAAGCATGTGATTATTATTTCTAACAATAATTACCTAGGTTAGTAAGATTTTAGAAAATAAAATAGCTTCTATTTAATGTAGTAAGTTTAAATATTTGAATAACAATAAGACACATTTCACCATGGAAAATTACCACTACTAATTAAAGAAATCATTTAGGCATCAATGCTCAATGATTAATGACAGCTAGGTCATAGATAATAAAAGTCAAGGTAAAAAGTTCTTCAAAAGAAAACATTTTATTTCTTTCATTTTAGCTTCTTATAAATCAAGTTAGGAATAATAAAAAATAAATTCCCTTTTTTTTTTTTTGCATTATTTATTAAGGAAATCTTTCTGAAATTTGAGAGGAGTCCAAATTCCTGTTGAGAAAAATAAATGTCTCAGAAAGACATCTTTCACTAAATATAAAAGCAAAATATTAGGAAAATGAAAGAAATTGGTACTGAAAATAGCAACTAGTAGATATCTACTGTATAATCATTAACCGGACCACATATTGATATCTGATGTTTTGAAAAGTAATGGAGGTTCCTTCTTATGAGTGGAAACAAATTAACAGCTTGTTTATGAAAGACAAAAGTAATTTTTCCTCTTGCTCTATTCTTTTGCTGATTTTATCCTGACTTGAAGCTTATCTGATTGAGTCAGTAAAATTGAAGAAAATTAACCCAGGAAAAAGGGCTTTTCTGTTTTAAGGAGAGCATGCTAGTTCCTTTGCCAGTTTAGAAAATTTAATTAACTAGTTTATGTTCACGTAAGTTTATGACATAGACTAGGACAAAGAATCTGCAATTTGGAATTTGGGGATGAGATCTGATGGAAGTAAGCTGTCTATTCAGTTGAAATAGGAAATAGCACACTGAGAACAAATACTCTTTTTTCTCAATAGTTTGTGGAACAAGAAATTACAAAACTTTCCTAAACAGATTAGGTCACTCACTCTTTTCCTGACACTCTTTCTTGTTCTTGTTTTAAACTTAACTCATAGAGGCAAAAGACCTATGACAAACACTGTCAGATGCAGCAGAGGTGATAAGCATCAGGAGAAGCAATCTTTTAGCACAAATTTCACTCTCACCAGGAATTTATTGTGAACAGGCAACAAACAACTATTAGTAATATGTGAAGCTATATTTATTTGTTATTGTTATTTTACTGTAATGAATTGCCTATCTCATTGAAGAAGTTGGCAGTTTTAAATCAGGAAATTGTTTCAATTGTGCATAACTGGATTCATGAGCTAGCCTAGTGTAGAAAGTGAATTGAAGGCTTCGATTCACACATAGAAGAATTTTTGTGGTGCAATTGGCCTGTCTCAGAACAATTCTTTTAAAGCTTACCTGGTTTTAATATTCGTAGATTTGGGGCATTTTTTGAGTTGTTGATTTTAGGTTGTTCTTTCCTTTTTTTTAAACTGATCCTATGTTTTTTATGAGAACAGATGAGAGTTAACTGTATTTATTCAGATGACAAAAAATATAATCTGTTTCATAGATGAGCATGGAATTCTCTACAGATGTTCCATACTAAGTTTGTGGTCACTTCCAAGCTGGATGACAAAATAACTAGCACAGTCTCTGTTAGAGCTTACCATGAAGAAGAATGCAAAAAGAGCAGGAATGTTGATAATGATGCTAACTCTCCCAGTACTTTTTCCTTAAGTGTCTTGGGCTTGGAACGCTTTTTCCAGCCTTGCTCAGGAGGTGCTCTGTGCATGGAACAGGCCTCTTCTTCCAGGATTTCATCCACACTCTCCCCAGCCATACTTGCCTAGGACCTGGGCCTTCCCAGAAGGCTTCCCTAGAACAGCTCTCTCTTTTAAATGGATTACAGATCCTTCCTCACTAGTTAAGCATTCAGATTCTGGTATGTAGAGCAGGGAATAGGTCTTTGGTTTAATTTCTGAAATTTAGTCTTTGCCATTTTTTCATAACCTCTTTGATGTTGGGCTTTGAAGTTTTGAACCTTCGTATTTTCAAAGGTGTGTCTGAATACATTTCTATTTGCAAAGGCACCCACTCAAGGCTGCACGAGGTTTTCTTGCACCCAAAGTAATAAAGCTGCTTGCTGCATATTTGAAGAAAGCAGATGGGAAATGAGGGAATAAAGCATGCTCCTACTCCTCACCTTTAAAGGCACACCTTTCACTGCCAATGTTGACACATTCACAACATTACGGTCACAGCAAGAGTGCATCTATGGTGTCGGTGTTTTCTTGCTGACATTAGCCTAAGTGGCCATTGCATATAGTTGCAGATGCTCATATATAATATGAAAGTTAAGTAGAATTTCTGCTGATTCTAAAATTCAGGTGCCAGTGTAAAATTGAAATAATTTTTTGGTAATTACTGATTTTGAGATAAGGTCTGAGACAGTTGTATTGACTCATTGTGAATTGTTGAAAAATGGAGGTTGTCTTTGGCATGGGGTTTTTTATTGGATTTTATAAGACAGAAAAACTGACATTGCCATGTGGTACAATTTAGTTAGTGTGAAAGTTATCTGTAGGTCAGTTTTCAAAGTGGTAGTTTCATTTTAACTTCTGTGTGGACTTAGGTGACTTACAACTGATTTGTCTTTTGGTCTCACACAGAATGGAAAGGACATTGACAAGTATGAAGGCAGTGAGAGCTTTAGCAATTTCTTATGTTTCTTTAAAGCTTGGTCAAATGCAATTTTTGCAAGACAAGTAGGGCACCATTAAAAGCTTGCATTTGCAAGGTGTATCTTTTTCAGTACTATTATAATACTCTAATAGAAATTTATGAAATTAGGTAGTGAAGATTTGAGATCTCAATAACATTTCAAATATTATTCATATTAAACTGATATGCATTGATGCTACTACTCACTTCTCAAACCATACAGGAAATTCTCTTGTTGCCCAAATGAGAAAAAATTCAATAAAACAGCAAAAGAGAGAAGATGACAGTCATTATGATTTATGCTTATGTTATGTTAAAGTAGCTGGTCTATAATAGCATATTTCATATATTTTTAATCCTGCTTTCTTAAGGTATGTCATTTCATGTGATCTTGAAATACCTCTTCTTTGCTACTTCAAATCTACTGAAGCCAAAAGTTAGCTGTTAACTTTCCCTGTTCACTGATTGCTTTTTGTTCCATAAAAAGCAACAATTCAGAAACTCATGTTGAGTGTGAGGCACGGTTTTTATAGCAAGGTTGCCCTTAATCTTGTGCATATTTTGAGTCATATAACGTTGCAATTTACTGTATGTAAAGAGAGTGCAAGTGTTGCTGAACAGAAGAGTCACATATTTTCAAATATATAGATATTGCCAAAATTCAAATATTCTTCAAATGCTCATGCTTAAGGATGATGTCTTATAAATCATTCTAATTTTGCACAATAAAGATTTTGGAGTACAACTAATTTAGGTGGAGGACTATTTTTTCTTTTCCTTTTTTTTTTTTTTTTTTTTTCTCTTTTTTTTGTGTCCAGGGGTAGACAGAGAGAGAGAGAGCTGGATGTTAATCACAGGAATTTCCCCCAGCCAGGGACACACTGTTCTCCCAAGGCGACCTCATTGTCTGTATAAACTCTAAGTATCTGTTAAGTATTATATATTATATAATCACATATGTCACGCTTTAGCTCCCTCTCTGACAAATACTTAGGTCATTATATAGGGTTTGGATGACCATGGATTATGGTAATGATCATGCCACTCCTACCAGTCCTGCTGATACCCAGCCACAGTTGTTGCAGTCCAAAGGCTGCTTTCAGATGACAGACTTCAGAGTCTGACTGGAAACACGAGTAATCCTATGTCAAGTCAGGCAGCTGTTTACACAGACATGATTTTGCTGGCATGACTTTTGTTTCTCTGTCCAGTATATCATATAAACCTCCATTGAAAAGTCTCCCCTGTCTTCAGTTATCATTCTTTTCTGAAAGGTAAAGAATGCAAAACTCACAGTGACAAGGAACAGAACTTAAGATCAGTGGTATTTTTTGTAATTTGATTCCATATTGTACAGGACTCTCAAGCTCCGAGTCAGGTAACTACCACACAGTAGAAAGGACCCAGTATAATAAAGTCTGAAAATAATCTCTGGCATTCTTACAGCTTTGTCAGAAAAAGTATTCAAGTTGCCATCTGTATACTTACTTCCCCCTTCCCCTGTCATTTTTTTTCCCCTTTTTTCTGTGAGTCCCAGTCCCAGTAATTTCAAATACATAATAAACAAAGAGAAATAATTAAGTAAGAAGAAAACATTTATTCTCCAAGCTTCAGGGTTTGTTTTTTTTTTTTTCACTTTTGGTACAATATCACAGTGAGCCTGTTTCCATCCTCTAAAATATTGCTAGTATTAAATGACAGTATGAAAAGTAGCATGGGATAAAATTGACAAAATGAGCTGAGATTTAGAGAAATTCAGCACAGAAAAAGGCTTCATAGCAAGTGGCATGACACTGGCTTCTCTAGACCTTGAACTAAAATGGGGAATAAACTGAGAAAGGATTTTTTTTTAGTCTAAATTATGTAGGAGTATCTGCACATCAGGAAGCTCATTGTTTCCCTGCACAGCACTGAGCTGACACAAATGAGTTTCCAGTGACCAGTTTTGAAGAATCTTAGGCACCTGCTGGCATTGTTCACATTTGGGTCAGGATTTATAGCAGTTTTACTAAAATCCATGCAGAGCTTCTTTTTTGCTTTTAACCCAAAGTTGAAGTAAATAAACTATCAGAGGTACTGTCAGTAGGATCCAGGTTACAGAACGGCAACAAGAAGCCAAAGGGATGCAGACATTTTTTCCCCCCAGGCTTAGTGGCAGAAAAGCATTTGATGTTGCTCAAGCCCCCTCCTTTTCCAAAGCAGCCTGTTCTCCTCCTGTCACCTTAGGCAATCTGGTGCCCAATCCCTGTGAACAGCCTGGCCCTTGCCTCTCCACAGGTATATTTTCTGCCCACAAGGTCCCACCCCATCCCTTTGGCCACTCAGAGTGACCTGCCTGGAAATATCTGCTGGGAAGTACAGATCTCTTTTAAAGTAGGACCCAGTCATGTGGATCTGGGTCTGATGCAATTGGTGCAATCACCAGTAGCATTATCTTCCAGGGGAAATTTATTAAGTGGAGTTTCAAGATGGTTGGCTTTGAAATGAGTCAAAAAAACTACTCATATTGACTATCTTGGAGCTCTTTATGAAAAACAGCTGCCTTATAATCAGGATTAGGTGTCAGCTGTGAGATCACCAGCCTGCTGCTACTTTGTGCACCGTGCCTTGCAATCAAAGACCAAACAAGAGGAAAACCTCTGCCTCACTTCCTCTGGCTCCTTAGCAGCACAGTTTCCAAAAAGTCATAAAATATTAAGCATTGAATAGTTGAAGAAATTGATATGGAAAACTATGGAAAACTACTGCTGAGAAGAAGGAGTGGTATTTTCAAGAAAAAAAAAAACAAAAGAAAATAGTGTCAGTATGGATGGCAAGATGGAATGATAAATATGCAGGATATGAAAGAGAAAGAATGTGATTTCATATTTCCTTGTCTAATCTCCAGGCAGGGAATTTAACTGAGATGTAAAATATTGAATCAACTTAATATATATAAAAAGAGAATGAGCAACAGCTGAAACATCATTTTTTATCTATTTTGTGTGTGGATATCTTCTGAAGGTACTTTTGTCCCTGGATTAAAAGGATTTTAAAAGTTGTGTGTGGATTGGGATGGGCTTACTCTTACTGTTACTGCTGTGACAGCTTGCTGTATCCTGCAGATTGTCTGGGACAAGCTGTGATGTTAGGGCTTTTTCCTTCCTTTATTAAAAATCATGTTGCTAAATCACTTCCCAGATGTTTTGTCAATTAATTCCATTCTTTCTTATATAGGAGTGACTACATTCAGTTCTCCCTTTTATGTCTTCTATGTTTGAATGTATGTGCAGAGCATCACTGTGCTGATTCCAGATATGAGCTATATGGTTTGTTCTTATTTACAAATACTTTTACATAAATTTTTAATACAAACAAAATGAGGACACATGAGCAAATTCTAGTCAAGATAATGAAAAAGAAATTCTTCAGGGCAGCAAAATGAAATACTTGCATAATGAAATGCAGAAGGCAAAATAAGTGAAGAAGTAAACCATACCTAAGGGTTGTAATAGCCTGCTAAATCTGATTTCTTAAAATGAAATAAGGATGGTGAGAAAGAGAACCTAAAAGCACAGAGATAATGAAAGTTTGAGCTTCTCAAATACGAACAGTGTGCGTTTAGCTCTTAGAAAAAAATACATTTATATAGCTGCCTTTGTAGCAAATAAGATCCAACAATATCTTGTAAAAGTTTTCATCAGAAGGTTAGGTCAACTATAGCTTCTTCAGTAGTAACTAAAGAAAAAGTTTTCTTCCAACCCACCCATAAAGAGCCAAGAACTCTATACACACAGTAAAAACTGATACTAAAAAAATACAGATAGATTTGTTCTCCTGATATTTTGACACCTAACAATGGTCACTTACATGGAAAAAAAATTAATGTTGGCATATGTGAATGGAAAGAGATACAATAACTGGGTCATCTCCAAGACAGAACTTTAAATATAATGGTGGAAATCTTGCTGTGCAAGCTTATTACCACAAACATGCAAGCATTCACCTATATGAATATTTATACACCAATTTTCTATGGTCAGTATCTATGAATTTAACAGTACTTTTACTATTTAATATGGAAAGAACTGGAGGATTTTTCCATGTAATACCAATGCACAGCACAAAGGTTTGGTGACTTCCCAACACAGACCTGTGTTCAGATTGTGTCGAGCGCAAAGAATTGTAGTGAATGGGCGACGTCAGACTGGTGACATGTCACTAGTGGTTCTGCAGGGCTTCAACCTCAGCCTTGTGCTCTTCAACATCCTCATAAATGACTTGGAAACAAGTCTGGAAAGGATACTAATTAAGTTAGCAGATGATACAAAACTGGGAGGCACTGCTGACTCCCTCCAAAGCAGGGAGGCCCTGCAGAGACCTCAACAAATCGGAGTGCTAGGCAATCACCAACCACGAGAAATTCACAGGAGAAAGTGCTGGATTCTTCACCTGGGATGGGACAACCTTGGATATACAGTCAGATTGGGAAAAAAAATGTTAAAAGCAGTGCTGCAGAAATGAACCTGATGTTCCTGGTCAATGGCAAGTTGACCATGAGCCAGCAGTGCCCTGGCAGCCAGGAGGGCCAGGCATGTCCTGGGGGGCACCAGGCACAGCATCACCAGCCAGGCAAGGGAGGGGATTGTCCTGCTCTGCTCTGAGCTGGGGCAGCCTTATTTCGAGTGCTGGGGCAGTTTTGGGTGCCACAATATAAAAAAGATATAATTAAGCACCACAATTAGTATGAATACTACTTAAATGCATTTGCTTAATTATTTGCTCATCTTTTTCTTTTAAACATCACAGTCAGAATTTTAAAGAAGAATCCATAAATCTAGAAATCTGAGACAATCTGAGGACTCTTCCGAAAAATGTTTGGGGATTTTTTATAATGAATCATAAGACTGTATTAGGAGTTTACATTACCTTTTTATCATCAGACCTAGTCATAATGTTATGTAAAATTAAATATTTTCTACATCAAGGGATTCACTACTCCCTTGTTTCCTCAAAGTACTTTAGTTACAGTTTAATTATTTTTTCCTAAGACTGTTTCCTTTTCTTTAACCAGGGAGATTTTTGCTCCCCATATAGCTCAACCTAACTTGAAATTTCATAGCACTTTAATTTCCCTCTACTGGATAAATAGAAAACATTTACTTCATAAAAATAAAATAGTAAATTTGATAGTAAGAATTTTCTTGTGGTTTTATGAGAAGATGTCTTTGCTCATCTCTTCACTTTTTCCTCTACCAAGATAAAATACATATAAAGGTCAAATTAAGAAGACATTCAAACATCACTTTTGAACTCCTGTTGTCTTTTGGAACTGTCTGCTGAGCCAAAATAAGATCTTACCGTCTACTACAGATTAATCAGTTGTGATCTATAAATCAAGTGATTTCATTGGGGTCTTAATGTCCTGCTTAGTTCAATGTGCTAAACTAATGCAAATGACATCCATTCAGTATTAGTTCAATATGGCATGTTCTGAATAGACTTTGAACAAATGATTGAATAGGTTTAGTAATTAAAATCACTACTAAAACCCTAGGATAAATTGCACAGGCCTTTCCTCTGCTAGGCTTGCTCATTTGTTAAAACTAGAGGGAGGAAAAAGATGGGATTTACTAATGAAACAAGACTTCTTTTGTCAAAAGTTTCAAGGACATGATCAAGGCCAACCCTTTTTCTGCAGACTCTAAGAAAAAATTTGAATGGGATTATTTTCAAAAAGCAACAAAAAATATTTTACAGCCTTTTCCATTACTACACCTTATTGTTTACTAAAGGCAAGTGTTTTAAAACCTTTTACATTTTTGTCACATCCTCAAATCATGGGGAGTACTCAACTCCAAGGCTACATCTACCTCAGCGACTACCGTGTGCAAATAAGCACAAATTTATAAAGAGAAATAGTTGACATTAAAGACCAATATCCACACTGTATGGAGGGCAAGAGGGTATGTAAAACTGACCCTGGTGAATCCCCATGACCTGAATGTTCATTTGTGGATGCAGTGTACCAGGTGTGCTCCCAATGCATATCTGTGGTTTAGCATCATTCAAGATAAATACATCTCATGAATTCCAAGATCACTCAATTTTAAAATCAAAGTCATATGAGAGTGAATCAGGAGAGCCACAGCAGAAGATGCCTTCTGATCCAAACCAGAATGCTAACACAGATGCACTCAGCATGGAAGGAATAAAAGCAGTATGCCTTTCAGACAAGAGCAAGGTGAGTAGGAGGGTTTTCGAGCATTTTTCTGCTGAGGGGTGTCTCTGCTTACTGGAAGGATCACCTTTTAAGGAAAACATTTATGTTCATTTTCTCACTGTCATAAAGCCAGGATCAAAGATGCCTGTAAGTGAAATGCTCCATATACCACTCCTCTCCAAAGTGGTGAATTTTAATGAATTAAACGTAGCAGCTATTTTTGACATAGGGAAATATCTGCTTCTTAGCAGGGTGTTTTCTTTGGCCATTCAAAGCATCCCTATGCTTATCCTGTCCTAATGCATCAAAAGGTGCCACAGATACATTGCAACAAAGCCTACCATTATATATGATCACAGTTTAAATTTCACAAAGTAATACATTTTTTATGCATTATCTCTTCTACTTATCCTAGCACTGTAGACCTTTTCTTCATCTCAGTTTTGATGACACTGTATTTCATCTAGCACTTGAATAAAACTTATGACAATATATATTTTTTCTCAGCCTTATAACATTTTGAGACTCCTATATGCCATTAAGCCTTATTCTAAATGTGATGTCTCAGCTTTATTTAGATCTCCCTCTCCCTGCAATTTCTTTAATAGCTGTATTGCACTTTTGTTCCACCAAGGAACAAGACTTTTTTATTGCCTTTCAAGCAAATGGATTAAAAATATTTTTATTAGTTTCTCTCATATCTGCATTCAGCTCATTAGTATTAAAAAACTCAGTGTCACCATTTATATATAACTATTTCAGTAGCCTGTGAACCTTCAGATTCAGTCCTAGGGGAAACTAAGAAATTTTATTTTAGTGAACAAGTTGACTTTTTCTTTTTGAACTCTCTTTTGAATAACTTTTCTAATGGAAGGAAGGGAAATACAGCAGAAATGCTACAAATATTTGATTAATGGTTCTGCCCATCAGTCTGGCTTTCATGTATTTCATCCTTGCATTTAAAAGGAGAATGAAGTATGACATAAGGCAATAAAATTGCATGCTGTTAAATTGCTGCTTTTATTCAGAGTATTTTTATACCTCTGCTCCAAGTGTAAGACGTACAGCCCAAAGAATATCATAACACGCTTTGCTACTCAAAATTGCCTGCCAGAAAATTGCTGCAAAATTCTGGACCCTGGCCATTTCCTTTTGTGCACAAAGTCAGCCCTGAAAAAAACATGTACAGATGGATGGAAATAAGGGTACTATAAACCCTTTGTCTACACAACCCAGATCATCAATAGATACAATATGATGAAAGGATGTTATCTCCTTATATAACTGTCAATGCAGTCTGTGCTAGCCCATTATTTGACACAATCCCTTAGAAATTGTGCAATGATAATAAAAAAAGAAAGGAAGTAATAGAAAGAGTCTGATGCTTTTTCTTGATGCAGCTGGATTGAATAAAGAAGAATTTCCTCTCTTGGTTTCACAGCAGTTACCTGAGTGTTAATTAAGACCGAGTAGTTTGGAGGAAAGAGCTGATATTGCTCCATGTGATGAGAAAGATTCCTTCCCAAAATCCAAATTTTGCTTGAAAAATAAATTAACCTCCCCATATTTAAAAACAGTTTGATGATTAACAAACAGAACTTTGTATTCTTATTATTTGTGAGGCTTTCTCTTCGCCTTCTAATGTGCATTAATGAAGAAAAAAATGTAAGAGAAACAAACTTTGAAGAATAGATGACACTGAATATTGTTTTTCACTATATATACCTTTGAATTGTTACATAATTCATAAGCAAAAATATAACTAAAGAAATAATTAACATAAAATGTTTCCTCTAAATAATTACACCTGAAACAATATCCAGAAAACCATCAAAAAACAATAGGCCTTGTTTTCATTCTTTACAATTAAGACATCTCACCTTATTACTATTATGAATCAGATATCGAGTTTATTTGTAGTTCTCAAATTGAGGAAGCATCCATGAAAGCATGTGGCATACACTCGGGAAGAAGTCATTAGAGTTTTGAACAAACTTAGAGTAAAATTAAGAAGCTTGATTCAAAAAGTTTTTAAGATAAGTGTTGTAGTTTTTGATTCTCTTTTCCAATGGTTTATAGCAGGTTTTCTCAGAAAAGCTCATGCAAACATGCTTGTCCCAGATGAGAGCAGGCTGTGCTCCAGTGAAAATATTGCATCAGTGATCCCATTAATATGGGCAGTGACATACAGTGTGTAAATACACACTGACATCACCTAATGTGTGCAGAGAAGTTACCAACACAATTAATTTAAATCAGAAACACAAAGGCACACAGAGTGTTATTTATTCACCCAAGCTCAGGGTAGGTATCTGGGGAAGAGATTGTTCCTGACTATGAGACCATCTTCTCTCTCTGATATCCAGCAGAAGAGCAGAGAGTGTTTTATATAGCTTCTGTTGTTCAGCATCTGAACATTAGTGGAGTATTCTCTAGGGCTTTTTTGAACTTGGGAAATAGTTATCACGTGTGTGTCTTCTTCATGATTTTCTTCAAGAAGGAAAAATTTAACATGATTAAATTGAAAATATTAAAATAAATATGTTACAGCTACATTCACTAAATGAATCTCTACCCTTTCCTCAGAACTTTTGTGTCTGTTACAATAAAAGTTTACTTTATGAAGGATTAGAAAATATTGAGGTAAATGCAAAAAACCATGCTATTAAAATTGTGCTCTTCTATGCTACTCTGTGAAATACTTCCAATATAAAATGGAAAACTGTTTGTGTCAATGCGAACTGTAAAGAGACAATTGTTTTCTAAAGCCATCATTTTAAATGATCATTAAGCCATATCTTCAATGTCTTATAAATAATACAGAAATATGTTTGTTAATAATTTACACAGAGACTTGACAGTTTCCCCCAAGCAAATCAGTCATTATTGCTACCAAAACAATGTAACCTAGAAGGAGCAGCATTGGTTTTGCTGTGTTTAGGGAGAAAGGAGTGGGTGATGTTCATCCCAATTATAGTGACAAGAACAGAGGAAAACCAAAGGCTGTTTTTCAGTATTTGTCTACACATGTGAAAGAAGGAATAATGGCATTATAAAACGTTGGTCTGTGACCAAAACACATTTGTTTTACTGTATTTTCATTATCTACCTGTATTAATGTGACTGCATCATCCCTCAAAATACAGTTTTGTTTTTCAGATTTATATTAATTTCCAGTTTTTATTGCACATATTTATTTAAAGCCAGAACAAAATACATAAAGCAATTTTAAAATAACTGTGTGCTCTTACCAAAACAGATAACATGATTCATCAATGGTGGTAGACTGAGCACTGGGAGGCCTCTCCTACATTTTTAACTTTGTCCTCACCTATCACTCACTGGCCCAATTCAGGAATATAACTCCTTATGTCAACATCATTCTTAAGTTCACATAATGTTCATGTAATTTATAAAAAACAGAGACTGAGTACTGAAACAACAGCTTAAGCAATCTGTTTCTTAACCAAATCAAATGGATCAAGAGAAATGCATCAAAACCAAAAATATTACCACTGTTCTTTAAGCAACTCTTTATCCTTCCTTCCTTTCCCCATTTCTCCTACAAAATGGTGTTAGGTACCATATCCTAGAGGTTTTTCTGTGTTTATTTTAGCTTTATATGTAATACAGTTGCACAAAGAAACATAAAAAGTAGTTGATAAAGGAAAGTGGTTCTTTTTGATGCATAGGCAGACTCTGCTAGGAGGTCATTATGGATCATCAACAAAATTACGTGGTTTTGAGAACTGGTACAGCAATAGCTCAAATGTGAAACTGAAATTATTCTAACTTTCTAAAATAATTCTAGTGAAGAAAGTTACTGACAGGAAAATCATGAAATATTTTTGTAAGACAAATTGCAAGATCAAAACAGACATCTCTGCCAGGAAGATAATCCCTGGATTTATCTTTAGATGGTAATAAAAGAAACGCTTATTATGACCAGATTTCTAATCTAAGTCACTCATAATTCACAATATGATCAATAAACATAAAATTTTCAAGCAATCCAGAAAAGTGCAATGAAGTTTTCAAATGACATAAAGATTTCTTTTCTGTGTTCTTCTCTTCTCTTACTTTTTCATAAGTCATCCATGATGACTACTAAGTGAGGAGAAACACAGTCTCTTTCATTCATTTCACAATTAACAAAACTAAGAAGCATGTTATAGTGTGCTTACATAGTGGATTTAACATATTTTCATATAAATCAATAAAATATGTTACTATTTAATCTATTTATGCCTCTCCTCATGCAAAAAACCCATCTTATATAACCAATTTGCTTTCACCTTCAAAAAACTAAGAAGCATGTTATAGTGTGCTTACATAGTGGATTTAACATATTTTCATATAAATCAATAAAATATGTTACTATTTAATCTATTTATGCCTCTCCTCATGCAAAAAACCCATCTTATATAACCAATTTGCTTTCACCTTCAAATTTGTGTCCACCAAATATACCATGAAATGATTTTTTTATCAGCATAAGAGAAATATTCGAATGCACAGATGATGAAGATCAGATAATACATCAGCAGAAAAAAATTTTAATGACATTTGTTGGGGTAAAACTATCACCAAAAGATGTAATAAAAGTTCTGAGCCTTTCTTAAGAAATACTAGCTGCTTAGAAGCAATTACACTTGGGAGTCTGAGCCGACTTGTGAAAAATTGTGAGGGTAAAGAAAGCCAGTTGACTACAAAAGAATTTTGGAATGAGAAAAAAGGGAATTAGCTAAGTACATTTGACAAATATTGCATTCTTGTTTCTATGTTGTTTTAAGTACTCGGTCTAAAGATGAAGTTGTATTCATATATAGAATACAGAAGAGACAAACATGAACAAGAAAAGGGAGACCAGCTTCTAAATGCTGAAAAAATAATAAGAAATTCTTTTTTACAGTATAAGAGTAACAAAAAGGGAAATACTCATGTCAGAACATAGGTGGTGGCCCTTGGGAAGTTCTGTCTTGAATTAAAAACTTGCTGATAAAGGATACTCAATAAAAGCTAGTGAGAACTGTAATAAATCACAAGGATCAGAATATGATTGGCAAAAACTCCCAAAGGATGAAACACCTGAAATACTGACTTCATATGAAATTCCTCTCCAAGCGGCCAAAAGCTGTCCTACCCTAAGACAGATGATGGGTGGTCAATTATTAGAAAATTCCAGGCACCTTTATGAGGTGCCAAGCCATCAAGTCAAATGTCTATACTAAGCACATCAGTAAGAATAGTCTGGAAACAATAGAATTACTGAGCTAATAATGTTTGCTGACTACTAAATTCAGGGTAAAAAAGACGTTACCCAAACATGACAAATTTGCAAAAAGATCTCATAATATGGAAAATTCTGTAATAAAATGGCAAATCATTTCAGCATAGATGGATGTGAAATGTCATACCTTTAAAATGAGAACCTTAATTTTATGTAACAGAAGATTGGCTCTCAGCTGAAGAACACCACTCATAAAGGAAAATTTGGGCAAAAGGTGAACAAGTGTCAGAAATCAACCTGGAAGCAATAGAGGACAAAGAGAAAATAATGTTATCCTTCATAAAATCACAGAATGGCTTTGATTGGAAGTTCTTGAAGATCATCTAGTTCCAACCTCCCAGCTGTAGGCAGGAACACCTATCACTTAACCGGGTTATCAGACCCCCATCCAACCTGGGCTTGCACACAGTTGTGTATCAAATTTCAATTTGAATGGCTCTTGTGGTTTTGGGGCTTCCCTCTCAGAAAGAGTATACTAAAACTGCCACATTCTCAAAGAAACTAATAATGATAGCCACAGGGATGAAACAGCTGATTTTTGTGAAGTGGATAGGCTAGAGTCCTGCCATGTAGAGAACCAAAGGACGGGTAGGAAGAGACAGCAGTCTAGAAAATTGCAAGAACTGTAGGTGACTTTATCTTCCACACCCAATAACAATGCCAGAGCTTATTACATGAATCCAAGTAACATTTAAAACACACTGAAAGATGTGATTCTTCACAGACAATCTCATAAAGCCATGAAACTCCCTATCACATGTTATTCTGAACTCTGAAAATGGCAAAAGCAATTAGATGAAGCCCTATAATAAATTTAAAAACAAAAATAAAAATCGTTTACATACAGACAGGAGTTCTGGTTCTGTTACAAACATAAAAAACCCTGGTGTCTACAAGAGTGTTATTATACACCTTATTTGTCCTAAGTATCTATTTAACTCTTCAAAATAGGATTGAGGGCTCTTGAACATCTGATCTGAACTGATATGATTGCCTTATGTGCTTATAACCCAATAAAGGTATAATATGTAACCACCCCTTAATTCTTTTGCACTTATTTATTGCAAAAAATACTGTACACAATATTGCAGTCTGTTATAAATCCTATTCTTTCTGTTTAACCTCTAGTTCATTGGGTAAGCTGGATGGATGTCTGAAATTTAAAAAAGAGTAAGTTTATGATCATATAGCTTATCCCACAACTTGCCCTAATTCTGCATCTTTTGAGTTGGCTTGGTATTATTCCCTTTAGAGTGAAAGATTAGTCTTCAGTAAAAAAGGCCTGTTATTTGGAAGGGTACTTCTGTCAGGCAGCTGGTAGGTGTCAAACTACTTTACTGTGGTGCCACACCTAAGACCATAAGCACCTCACTTCAGTGCCTCAGTTTGCTGATTGTGCCAGATAATTAACTATAAAAGTTGATGCTGTTCATAGACAGTTGTTGACAGTGTAGTAGGACTACTTGCACTCATCTGTTTAGGTGTACAACTTTGGTAGATTACAATGCTGTAAAATAATGCTATGGTTTATGCCCATCTGACAACTATGCCCCACAGCCACTCACTCACTTGTCCCCAGGGAGAAGGAGAAGAGTATTGGAGGAGTAAAAGTGAGAAAACTCATGGGTTGAAATAGAGACAGCTTAACAGTGAAATGAAAAGCCATGTGCACAAGCAAAACCAAAACGGAATTTATTGATTGCTTTCCATGGGCAGGCAGGTGATCAGTGATCCCAGGAAAGCAGGGCCCCATCATGCAGAACAGTGTGTTAGAAAGACAAATGCCAGCTCTCCTAATGTGTTTCCCTCTTCCTTATTCTTTCCCCAGTTTTGTACCCTAAGCATGATGTCATAGGGTACATTCTGCCCTTTGGGCAGTTGGGGTCAGCTATCACAGCTCTGTTGCCTCATGATTTTTCCCAAGCAGTAAAAGCCTGTGTAAACACTGCTCAGCAGTGACAAAATCATCTATTACCAGCGCTGTTTCCAGCACAAATCCAAAACACAGCACCATACCAGCCAGCTACTATGGCAAATGTTACCCAGCCAAAACCAGCACAGATAAAAACAAGTTGTAAGAAAATGTTCAAGATTGTTTCATTTTAAACACTGGATTAAAATGTTAATAGGCTTTCATAAGACTAGAAGAAATAGAAGTGACAGAATTTTCTGTGTACTGGAAAAAAAGAATAAAACCCCAGTATTTAAAATGTTTCTAAACTAAAGTAGATAGCATTTATCTACTTCAGTCAATTGACTTCACTGGAATGTGGCAATGAAAAACTGGAGTAATACTAATGGTAAACCAGGTCTTTAATTTTTATATCAATAGCATTACCTTAATCAGAGGATTTTTATGCTGTCATTTCTTCCCATTAATCATCTCAAACACTCAGAGGGTACTTATGTTCCACATATGTACCGGTAGCCCACATGTAACCTTGCTTTCTATTTATATTTGTATGGACATCAGTTAGAGATGTGGTTTTAAAAATGTTCAAAAGCTGCTGATTTTTCTGAAAACAAAGAAACTAAAAAAAAAAAAAAAAAAATTCCTATAAATTCTGAGAATCATAAAGGATGTCATGTCTATAGGCAAGTTTCATCTTATGGAGGAGCATATGCTGGAATCCAAAACAACGGGGAAGGTAATAAAATAGCTCCACAGCAGGTAAGACTTCTTACCTCACCTACATCATGTTGAATTTGTATGTATTAAGATGCTGAGTGAAACCACTTTCCTCAGAATTAATTGATAGTAAAATACAAGTACTTTGACAGAGGTAAATACATTTGATTAAAAATTCCACAATGATCTATTTTTTTCAATTCCCTCCCCTACTTTTGTTAGATAAATGAAGATTTATACCTTATTAATAATTTTCATTATGATCTTTTTGTAACATATTTAGAAACAAGTTATTTTGCTTGGTATTCCAAAGCACTTTGTACTCCTTTTGGAAAAAGAAGTGACACGGATATGATGGATCCTGACACTTATCAACTATAAGAATACAATTTCTGGCAAAAAGAATTCTTTTTCCACATGGAGTATTCTAATATTATTGAATTAATTTGCACATTGAAAAGATGTGCAAAAAGAGAAATAGGTAGGAATCCATGGACAACTGGCAATTGAGGATAAAGAAAATATTTGAGGACAAGTAAATCACAGTAATATATCCAAACCCATGTAAGTCATCGAATGAAAGTGTGGTTTGCATTGGAAGGGGCCTTAAAGGCATTCTAGACACCTTCCACTAGACTGGGTTGCTCAAAGTTGAATCCAACTTGACCTTGAACACTTTGAGGGATGGGACTTCCACATGTCTGAGAAACTTGTTCTGGTGCCCCACCACTCTCACTCTGTCAGTAAAGAATAGGAGTCAAGACAGGAGCTATACTTATTTTAATAATTCTTACGCAGTTCTGTAGCTTTCACCAATAAAACAACAAACAAACAAAAGTTCTTAAAACCTCAATCAGGTTTTCTAATTTAAACTTGAATGTGCCATGGGGTTAAGCTCCTTATTAGAATACCAAAGTGATATTTTCAGAATATTACTTTCCACAATTGCATGTGAAGCACAATAACAAATGGAATTCTTTTGCTTAGGAATCACTCTTTACAATGACCAGATGTTCAAAATGACAAAATGTAAAGCTTTTATTTGATCATAATAGCAGTAATTTTGAAAAGTATGGATACTGTCTCCTATAATGTTTTTCCATGATGGACAATTCCTACATGGATTTAAATCTATATTTTACTTAGTATTATCTGCTGTTCTGTTACAGTTGCCTGCTGATAGCTCAAATTAATTCACCCCATTTGACTCATACAACAGTTATATGGTAACCCAGTCCCTCCTGCATTATTTCTATAATGAGCTAATAACTTCCCTCTCATTAAAAGTCAGTTTTACTCCTTTCTCTTACATGTCACACTTCTGCTCCAACTTATTCTCAATCCTTATTTTCAGCAACATCATCAGGTTCATCTGGGTATCGATCTCAAAGGGTATTCAGTTTACAATCTAATTAATTGTTAAGTGAGTTATTTTTCCTTGCAAGTTAGAATAGATGAATACTAATGTTTTCTTGATTTAATACTCCTCCACATATAAGTGAGTTATAAGTGAGTTATTTAATACTCCTCCACATATAAAACCAAGTTAGTTATTCAAGGAAGAAAAACCTGTGAAAATGTTTTAGCTTTCTTTCATTAGCTGTTTCACAAATGAATAAGGAATCAATCTTAAGACATCTTTGGGATCTTTAATTGTATTCAGCTTGTAAGGAACTAGCAAAGATCAGAAGAAAAATGCATCCATATATATTTCTTTTTCTTAACTTGAATTATATAAAGGGTTAATTTTGTAATGATTGGTCTGAGTGATATTACAAGGAATGTAAGCATAAGGAGTGGAATTTTGATTCTGTTAGGGAATGAGGGAGCTTTGCTTTAATTCTAGTCAAACTAGGAATTTACCTTACAAGCTTATCAAATGATACATACTACAATATATGTCAGATTTGTTTTCTTCCTTGTCTGCCTTTTTTTTTAATTTGTCATTAAATCTCCTCATGTAGGCTTATATGTAGGTATACACCTATATCTATTTGCATATCTACACATGCAGTTATATGTTAATACAAGTGTATATATACTTATATATGTATTTGTGTATAAACTGTGTGCAAAAGACATATCCATCTGTTGTCAGATTTTTTCATTTATTCTATATTGAATGTAGTGGGCTTTTCTCCAAATATTAACATACACATAACTTGAATTCACCAGTGCAATCTTAGCTTCTATAGGGAGTAGATTTATAAATCCTAATGAAACCATGATCTTCAGGTTATTTTCTGAAAGCATGCTTTAGTGAGTAACAGAGGCACAGTCTGTGTTTTTGTGTGTTCTTTGCAATAACAGTATGGTTATTTTTTTGCCAGTGAATTTTAGAGAGTAGCATGAACCTATGATCAGTTTAAGCATGAATATATCTATTTAACAACCATTTATAAGTGAATAAATTTACAAAATAAAATTGGAATTTACAGATACAACAGGCCAAAAGAAATGTGACTAAAGGCTTTTAACTTTGTTTAATTTGTTTCAATCAGTCCTTAAAACTTCTTATAACACTGATAATTGTGACAGCTTGCTTCTGAAAACAGCCCAGGATTTTTAGCATCTTCCAAATAAATATCCCAGAAATTCTGTATGCAGCAATTGATAAGGTGGGACATCAGCTGTTACTTGGGATTCCTACAATTATAGGTGCAAATTTTAAATTTTATTTTTTAAGTCAGTGTTCTACTCATCAACAACAATTTGTCATGCAAGCATCTACTCAGGTTTGTTCAATTCTTCTACTCTCCTTATTTCTTTACCTCCAAGAGTTCAAGACCAAAATACTTTGAGTACAAACTAGATTGTTACATATATTTTTCCTCAAAATATCTCAAAAATAAGCTATTTAAAGCAATAAATATTTTGGCCAGTTCCATTGATCCAAAACACTGATCATTTTTGCTTTGTAATTCAGTAAACATCCCTGAAGTTTAAACAACTTACAGAAGACAGCAGAATAAAAGAATGTAATAGTCCCCATTTACAATAATAAAGATGGGTTGCATTCTTTAAATAATGCATAATTCATGTTGCTGTCTAGTTTTTTAAAGATTTTATGAAAATATTTCTGTTTAACATTCTGGTTTTGAACTAAGCATTTAAAACCAAGTAGCATGAATATATATTCAGGAAAGAAGATCCTCAGCTATCCTTACCACAGCCATTGTGGAAAAGACTATTCAATAGAGGTTATTAAACTTGTTCCACAGAAAGCCAAACTTCTTTTTTAGTAACTCTATCTTCATCTAATTCATACTGTTGTAAAAAATTTTCAGTCATTCCCTTAAAAGATTTATTAAGCACATACTCCTATCCCCATTGTTGCATGTCTAGTTTCTTTTCCACAAAACTTCAAATTTACTCAAGTACACTGTTTCCCTACCTGGAAAAAAAAAACGAAAAAAAAAAAAAAAAAACCAAACCCAAACAAAAACAACAGAAATTCTGTTCAGTTGACTGAATTGATGGAAAGTTTAACTTAGCACAAGTTAACATTACAGTTTTATCACCAAGAGCTCCATGCAAAGGACTCCAAAAAATGAGCCAAACAAATTAATTTGATTTTTAATGAGCAAACATACTAACATAGTTTCACAAGCACATTGGGTACATCTTTCCATTACAATCTTTTTTCATCTGGAAACCTTCCTAAATATTCTAAAGCTGTTGAAATATTTGAGGTTTGATATTCTCTCTGACATCTTCCCTTCACATGTGAATAAGTTAAACAATAACTGGGTCCACATTGAACATTGGGGGACACCACTAGTGACAACCAGAATCTGTGCCACTGATCACAAGCCTCTGACATCTGAAATGCAGCTGGTTCTCCATCCAGTTCACTGCCCACTCTGAGTCTGCCTATGAGGATATCATGGGAGACAGTGTCAAAAGCCTTGCTGAAATGAAGGTAGACAATAACCCTGCTCCTCCCTTATCTATCCAGCCATTGTCCCATCATAGAAGGCAATCAGGTTAGTTAAGCACAATTTCCCTCATGTATTCATCAGTTTTCAGCTACTTTTATATACAAATCAAAAAAGGTGTGCAAAGAGCAGAAATGTTCTATATATATTTCTAAAGGTTTTTTTTTAAAAATAGAACATGACATGTTTAAGTTAAAAAGTTAATGCGTGAGTTATAGTAGATAAAAGTATTCCAGCATCACTTTAACATGGTCCCAGATAAAGTTGTGCTAAAAGAAAGCGATAAAAAAAAAAGAATTCCCCGGTTGAACATTATATTAGAAGTGCTTCCAAGAAATTACTTGAGGGAATCCGGTTGTATTGCTTTTCCTTTTGATAACATTTGATAAGGTCATTTGGTGCCAAATTACCTATTACTCCTAAGCAAGATTAAAGTTTTTACACAGAGTGTCAGGTGAGGGATGAAAAGCTCTTTGAAGGGGTTCCCAAAACTCTGTTCATGAATATTTGGAAAATTATTTTATAACTCAGGTTTTCTCTGCTGCTCTAGGGAGGTTATTTGCTCTACCTAAAGTAGTATTCACCGCAACAGTGCTAACACAGCAGTGTATACTTGTACTGAAATAGACCCTGTCTATATTGAGGATTTACAGGATTAAGCTGATCCAATGGAAAACTTTGTGTGAACAAAATGCTATTCCATTAAGATCAGAGTTGACTGGTTTTTAAGTTAAAAATAAATATTTAAAGAAAAATGCATTATTGATTTTGAAAATAGATACAAGGTTTGGTTAAAAATTCTATCTGGGCCAAAACTGACAGATTATTATTAAAACATTATCTTCTTTTTCTTCAAGATCCAAAAGAATAGAGTTCTGTTGTAGGACATTCTTTCTTCTCTTCCATATACTTTCAAATCTCCGTCCTACCAAGACACTTATGTATTTCTGAGTGAAATGGAAGTTATTATTTAAAGAGAATCACAAATTTCAGTACTATATTTCTTCCACAAAAAATTGTATTTATTTATCTATTGGTCCTGAACCCCCAAAACCAAAAATTTATTTTACTAGTTAGGACAGGATTTTTAACAATTATCAGTAAATACAGGTTTGTTCTGTACTGATCAGTGACTTGCCTGTAGTGACAGGGGGATCCAAACAACTGACTGTACTGGAGGCTGAGATTAGCCTGAGCCTACACAAGGAGTAGAATGTGCTGGGTTTTGCTGAGGTAGAGTTAATATACTTCCAAGTGGCTCATATGGGGCTGTGTTTTTGGTTTGTGCTGAACACAAGGTTGATAATACAGAGAAGTTTTTGCTATTGTTGAGCAGGACTTGCACAGAGCCAAAGACTTTTCTGCTTTTTGCACTGTCCTGCTGGTGAGGAGGCTGGGGTTGCTTGGGAGTCTGTGAGAAGACAAAGACAGGACAGGTGACCTCAACAGACCGAAGGGATGTTCCAGACCGTATGACATCATGGGCAGTATATAAGCTGGGGTGAAGTAGGAGGAATGGTGGGGGGGGGACATTTGGAATGATGGTCTTTGTCTTCCCAAGTCACTGTTACACGTGATAGGGCCCTGCTGTCCTGGAGATGGCTGAATAGCTGTCTGCCCATGGGAAGCTGTAAATAATTCCTTATTTTACTTTACTTGTGTGCACGACTTGTGCTTTCCCTCTCAAACTGTCGTTATCTCAACCCATGAGTTTTCTACCAATTACCCTTGCTATTCTCTCTCCAATACTGCTGGTGGGTGGGTGAGTAAGCATCTGCATGGGACTGCTGGCTGGAGTAAATCATGACCATCAAAGAAATAGAAAAGGATAGTGACCAAGGGAGGATGTTCTCCACAGGATTCAATGTCTCTGTATGAACTTGTGTAGCTTCAAGCTAGCTGCCTAGTCCTACATTTAATCCTAAGATTTTAAACTCTTTTTCTTGTGTGCCATTTCCTCTTTCTCCTCTGTCCACTTCTTCCTGTCATATATGAAACCTTTTATTCAAAAAAAAAGAAAATTATTTTAAAAATCCATAACTTATAATTTATCACCAAAATAGCTGTATTTCATTTAGCATTCTAAAGTATCACTTGGAGCAGGGCAGAGAAAGTTCAAGTGGTTTCAGGACTCACAAAAGTAGGAATTATATTAGGATCAAAATCACATTTTCTGTGATGAAAAATCTTCATGGGCACTTCATAGGCCCTTTGTATTGCAATTTAGTGAGCCAGACTCCCCTTACTTCTGATTGACTCACAATATCTACCCCAGAAAAGAAAAATGTGTTGCTATATTCCTCATGGAATTGTACATCTAATAACCAATCTTTATTGTCCAGTACTAGTTTTCTACTCTGCAAGCCACAGCCTACCTGTAAGGCACTTTGCATGATGTTTGGGGTAAAATAAGTGAGCTAAATCCTTCTTATGTCTGATTTTTAAATTTTCAATCCATCTTCACTGTTCCTCGCAAAAAATTGTAAATGGAAGAATACATTTCACTTATGTAATAAAAATAATCTTGGTCCAAATGCAGATTTAGATGTTTTGCAGAGACATAAATATATGCATGAAATAATGTTTCATGTGCTGAAAACAAAAGAAATATCAATAGCTGAGGATATATTAGCTTGTAGCTCTTCTCATCATTCCATATAAAAATGAATCACCTAGACTGCTTCTCTGCTACACTCATTACCAAATAGTCTATAAAGTGTTTTCTATTAGATGCAAGTGTAATAGTCTTTCAGGACAGGAAAAAATGGTGTTGAATTTTTGAAAGCTGAAGCTAGTTCTGATTCTGTCACTGGTGGACTTGCCTGATATATAATCAGGGTCCATTCTTCACTTATGTGGGGATTACAAGGGAGTCAGGTTCAGATTCTCAAATCTGGAGAGGCGGAGCTGGGTGCTGTGAGATGTCCCACACAGTGAGGGGCACATGCCCAGCATAAAGGAGAGGATATCCAATGTTATATAGCAAGTAACAATATACAGCCTAATTCATTGGCTATTGTCACCCAAAATCAAGTCCCTCAAGATTCACACTGGACCTCCCTATCCTTCTGCAATGCCCACAAACTACACTCACATCCTTGAGTGAAAGCAATTCCAAGGATAGTTTTTTCTTTGTCTTAGGCAGGAATAACTCATTTTTTTTCCTCAGCATATTTTTAAGATGCACTCCAGAAACTTTATCCCCTTCTACAATACATAGAAATTTTGATTGGGCAGGGCCCACTAGATCCTCTGACTAACTATGTGGCTTTTGCTAAATGTGTATACGGATGCTTGAAGGTGCCACTACCCATTATTCTCAGAGTAGTCTTTAATAGTGCACTGTATTGTTTAATCTGTCCAGAGGCTAGTGCACGATAAGGAATGAGATATACTCAATGTCATGCTCTTTGGCTCAAGTCTTTATGAGGTTGTTTCAAAAATGGGCTCTGTTGTTGGACCCAGTTCTTTTGGGGTATATCCCACTATAAGGCTTGCTTTTTAAAGTCCAGGATGGTTCCATGATGAGGCCCACCAGAGCCTGGACTAGCTCAGAGGACACTGGCATTGCACCAGGTGTGGAGAACAGCCGTGGTTTGGGGTT
>VXBS01001468.1:0-20574 GCA_013400255.1 Sitta europaea
GTGGGTGACACCCGCCCGGGGAGTGGGGAGAGGGGGGCACAGGGCTCCGCAAAACCCCGAATGTGCTGGTGACCGTCACCCTCCCCGTGCCAGCGCCCACGGAGCGTCCGCCCAGCATGTGCGAGCGCTGGCGGCAGAGCCTGCTGGAGCACTACGGGGGCAGCCCCCGCGGGGACCAGTACGTGCCGCAGTGCGAGCCCAGCGGGGACTTCACCCCGCTGCAGTGCCACGGCGACAGCGGCTACTGCTGGTGCGTGGAGCAGAGCGGCAGGGAGATCCCGGGGACGCGCTCCGAGCCCGGCACCACGCCGCCCTGTAAGAGCCCCAAAGCCACCCCGCCACCCCGACAGCGTGGGGCAGAGGGGACGGCGCTGCCTGAGCCATCTCTGTGCCCTCCAACCTGCCAGGTCTGCCCAGTGTCGCCCCGCCCAGCGTGCGACCCCAGCCCCGGCCAGATGTGTCCCCCCCGGCTGCCGGGACGTTCCTGCTCTACGCCCAGGGCCAGCAGATCGGCTACCTGCCGCTGAACGGCACCCGGCTGCACAAGGAGGCGGCCAAGACCCTGCTCTCCCTGCATGTACGGTGGGATCGGGATGGGGATGGGCTGCGGGGGGGGTTTGGGACGGGCTGGTGCTGCCGCTCGGTGTTTTCGCCTCTCTCCGAATCGCGGGTCTGAGCTGTCGGGGTTTGAGGGTGTCACCTCTTGAGTGAGGTGCTCTGGTGGTGCTTTGGAAAAGTGACAGGGCACAGGGAATAGCTTCCCAGTGACAGGGCAGGGTTAGGTGGGGTATTGGGGTGGAATTATTGACTGGGAGGGGCGGTGGTGAGGCCCCAAGAAGCTGTGGCTGCCCCATCCCTGGAAGTGTCCAAGACCTGGTGGGAACAACCTGGGTTAGTGGAAGGTGTTTCTGCCCATGGCAGGGGGTGGAATGGGATGGGATTCAAGGTCCCTTCCCACCTAAACCATTCCATGGTTCTGTGATTTGCCTGATGTTCTCTCTCCAGACTGGCTTTATTCCTTCTCCCTTGGTAACACATTGCATTTCTGTGTCCACCTACTCCAAAATCCACAAGTGGATTTCATTGAGTTATTCACATTTCATTCCTTCTGATGCAGGAAATGAATGATCCTTAAGGTCCCTTCCAACCCAAACCATTCTGGGATTCTGTGGATTCTGTTTTCACCTCCCTCCAGCCATCCCCAGCAGAGGCAGGTCCCAGGCAGGTCCCAGGCAGGTCCCAGACCCGGGGCTGCTCACAAAGGGAAGGAGTTCAGGTGCTCCCAGAGCTCTCCAGGGTTGGTCACAGCCCAGACTTCCAGCTGCAGGGCTGGCCTTTTTTTCCTTCCTTGGACTCCCCTTGGAGCATTGCCACATGCCTCTCCAGCCAGGCCAGACCGAGGCAGAGGAGCTCTGAAATCTGGGCCAGGACCCTCCCTGCACGCTGGGGGAGCGAAGGACCTTGCCAAGTATTCCCTCTCCCCATCCTGAAGGTCATTCCCCGGGCTGGCTTCGCTCCTGGAGCACCCTCTCCTTCAGGCAAAGGCTTCAAATCCATCTGGATGTGGGTGTGAGCCTGCACCAGCTGGCCTAAACCCCTCTGCTGCAGGATTCAGCTGGGAGGCTGCAGGGGGAACCCGTGGGAGCAGAGTCGTGCTGGGGAAACGGGGTTTGGGTGTCATTCCCCCACCTGCAGCGTGTCCCTGAGCCTCCTGGCGGGATCTCACCCACCCTGTGTCCCTCTCCCAACCCTGGCAGGGCTCCATCGTGGTGGGGATTGACTATGACTGCCGGGACAGGATGATCTACTGGACTGACGTGGCCGGCCGGAGCATCAGCCGGGCGGGGCTGGAGCCGGGCTCTGAGCCAGAGACCATCATCAGCTCAGGTGTGCTCCTGTCCCCAGGGTCACCTGCCCAAAGCCTCACCTGCTGTTCCCACTGCAGCTCGGGGGTCCTCCTGTTGGTGCCTTATCTAAAAACAGAGGCCAGACAAAGTTAAGGGAATGAAAAGCAGGTGTATTTGTTGATTGATTTATTGTGCCAGGTACATTTAGGGCAGGTGAAGCCCCCCAAGGAGCTACACCCAAAATGGATGATGGGCCTGGGGTTTTCACACTTTTATAAGTTTGGTCCATTTGCTTCGTGGGGGTTCATCTTCCAATTACAGCTGCAGGTAATGAAGTCATTAACTGCAAGTTTGCCCCCCCAAATCTGTTTACTCCTCCCCCCAAACTTTGTTTACGTCTCTCAGGGCTTGAAACAGTGAGGTGTCCTCCAGGCCTGGGGTGCAATTGTTGTGTCTGCCCAAGATGGGAAGGCAGTAGCTAACACTCTGTATGGAGTTTAGAGTGACACACTAAAGAACGACAGATTACAGACACACGAAAACCACAAAACCCCAAACCCTAAGGCCTCGCCACGCTTCGCCCTGGTGCTGGGGATGCCTGAAGGCTGGCCTCAGCGTTTCCCTGAGCCTGGCCATGCCCCAGCAGGCCTGATGAGCCCCGAGGGCCTGGCCGTGGACCACCTGCGGCGGGCGCTGTTCTGGACGGACAGCGGGCTGGACAGGATCGAGCGCGCGCGCCTGGACGGCTCCGAGCGCCGCGTGCTCTTCGACAGTGACCTCGTCAACCCCCGCGCCATCGCCGTGGACCCCGTGCGAGGGTGAGCAGCAGGGACTGCAGGGGGGCACAGCTGGGCCTGGCCTGGTGCTGGGCTGGGTTGGTGGCTGCTGCAGCTGAAGCGGTTTTGGGGGGAAAGCGGCTTTTCCGAAAGGAAGGCGCCCGGGCGGGTGCGGACGCTGGTAGGTCGGCAAGGAAAGGTGGGGAGGGTCTCCTGAGAGGAATTCCAGAGAGGTTTGTTGAAAGCTCACACCCAAGGGGTCCAAGGACAAAGGCAACCCACGCCAAAAGGATGCAGGGAGAAAAGACAGGGGTCAGTGCAGTGTCTCAGGTTAAGTAGGGGTCAGGAGCCAATGTCACGAGGGCAGGGCGAAGGGCAGTGACCTATAGAACCTGGGGCACATTTACCAGGGCACCACGGGGGAAGCCTTTTGTCTCACTCCAAGCTCTGAGGAATTCATGAAGCCCATAGTAGATTTTTCCAGGCCATTCCCTTAGTATGCTCAAGAGCTCTCCCAGTGACCCTGCACATCCTGTAGGAGGGATTGGCTCTGCTCCCCAGCCCCTCTTTTTATTTAATAATTCAAAGATTTGGCTAAAACTGCAGTTTCAGTATCAGGATGTAGATTATTTTGAAAAGCTCTGGAAACACGAGCTGTGCCTCCAGGGTGCTGTTGGGATACAAAATGTGCTGCTCCTCAGACTCGCCCTCGTCGAGGAGCCGCAGTTTGGGGCATAAACATGTCTGATATCATTCTGCTTTGCTTGGAGAGGTTTTTTATCCTAATCAAATAAAGATGGTTCAGGGAAAAACCAGGCCTGGCTCTTGGCAAGAACCAGGATAATCTGCCACCACTCCTTACTGTTGTGTGCCCTGTTTGTGCATTATTTCCCAAGCAACCTTTACTGGACGGACTGGAATCGGGAAGCTCCCAAAATCGAAACTTCCACTGTCAACGGAGCCAACAGGAGGGTCCTGGTGCACACAGACATTGGTTTGCCCAATGGCCTGACTTTTGACCCCTTCTCCAAGCTGCTGTGCTGGGCAGACGCAGGTAATGTCCCCAAGGATGGATCAGAGAATGTCACACTGAGGTTTTTGACATCAGAGAACGTCATGCCGAGCCTCGAGGGAAAATCCTGGGGGTCTCAGCCCAGTGCTACCTGTGGGCTCCAGGGTTGTGCCAGCCGAGGTTTAGATTGGATTTTAGGAAATGTTTCTTTGTGGAAAATGTTGTTGCTCAGGGCAGTGGTGGAGTCCTTGTCCCTGGAGGGGTTTTAAAACCGTGTGGCAGGTGGGGACATGGAGCAGTGGGGGCCTTGGCAGTGCTGGGAAACGGCTGGACTTGGTCTTAGGGAGTTTTTCCAACCTGAATTTTATGATTCTGCAGCTTTAGGCTGAAAAGCTGTTTCAAACTGTAATAAACCAGGAAAAGGCTCTTCCCCCAGGAGGTGCTGGGCACTGCTCAGGCTCCCCAGGGAATGAGCACAGCCCCGAGGCTGCCAGAGCTCCAGGAGAGTTTGGACACTGCCAGGGATGCCCAGGGTGGGATTGCTGGGGTATCCTGCGATCCTTGTGAGTCCATGAAATACAAGGAACGTATTTGATGTGGCATTTTCAGTGGGATGGGGGATATTTTGACATTTTGTGTTTGCCCAGGCACCAAGCACCTGGAATGCACCTTCCCCGACGGCACCGGCCGGCGCGTCATCCAGAGCAACCTCAACTACCCCTTCAGCATCATCAGCTACGCCAGCCACTTCTACCACACGGACTGGAGACGGTGAGCAGGGAACATCCCAACCCCTGGGAATGCTGGGCTGCCCTCCCCCAGAGGAATCCCAGCCTGCTCCCCAATCCTGGAGCCTCCCCAGAGCTCCCCCGGCTCTCCGAGCGTGGTTTCGGCAACACCTGCTTGTAAATCTCAGCTCGGAGTTGTTGTTCAGACACAAGCCCAGCTCTCTGGGAGGGACACAAACAGTGGTTTGGGTTTGTTTTTTTTTTAAAAACTAAAACTTGGCTGAAGCCTCTGGATCTAGATTAGGTCCAAGGAAAGATCCTGTCCTCAGCCGTTCCCTTTGCCTCGGCATCAGGAACTCGCCTCTCTTCCCACTCCAGCTGGAAGCTCTCACCATTCCCATCCAATCTTAGATTACAGCAAACACTTAAGAGCTTGCCACGCTTGGAGGAGACTCTCAGGGAGATAATCTCTCCTTGGAAGGCTCTTTTCTGCGGCTGCATCACCACAGAGAAATGCACTGACTGAGCTGGAGGAGGATTTTACAGGGCAAATTTCTTTCCACTTGTCCTGCAGGTGGCCAGACCAAGCTTTTCAGCTGCCTGTTCTTAAACACGCATAAATAGGGGAAAAAAGCCCTAAGTTTCACAGGTGAATAAAACATTTGTTCCCCTTTTGTCACCAGGGATGGGGTGATAGCTGTAAATAAAGAAACAGGAGCCTTCACTGATGAGTATCTTCCAGAGCAGCGATCCCACCTCTATGGAATCACAGCAGTTTATCCCTACTGCCCTGGAGGTAAAACCCACCCAAAGCCCAGCCCCTGGGGAATTCTGCTGGGTGCCTGACACACTCCAAAATCTCCATTTTCCCCTCACAGCCAGGAAATAGGAACTCCACTTTCAAGGGAACAAGGATCTTTGCACCCAGAGGGATTTCAGACCCAGAGGACTGTCACTGCATACAAGGGGGGAGAAGTCCCTCACCCATGAAGTGCCCTGCTTTCCTGCAAAAGATTTTCAAGTATTTTTTATAGTTATACCTCAAGACTTTACTACTGTATTTTGGTTTTTTATCAAGTGGAAAACGTTGAGATATCAGCAAAATAAAAAAAAAAAAAAGGTCCTGGGAAGCTCAAGCCATGAACTCTTGCTAATGCAAGATTTAAAATGTAGCTTTTTTTTCTTTTTACTCCAATGTTTTATTTTATTGGAAGAAGAATGGATTCATTTGTCATAGTTTTGACAATCTGACCAAGAGGTCCTTGTATCCAAAAGAAATAAAATAATTAAGTGCCTAGGGGAAGCTGTGGATGCAGTAAATTGCTGGGTCTAAATACCAAACAGCCCTGAAGACAGAGACTGTGTGTGCTCCAAAATCCTGCAGAACAGGGATGGGATGTGGCAAAGGCATCCAAGATTTTCCAGAGGATGATTCTGTGTTTTCACCACTGCCTCCATGCATGTCTTTTAGTATTTATATTAGAAGAATATGCTAGAATTGATCTGTTCATGCTTGCTCGGTCTTCCAAGTGCCTTCCTAGACCTACCCAGTGTAGGCCAATACATGTTCAGAAATACCAGTTATGTTGTAATGCTTCACTTTTTCTAGGTTACTTCAATAATTGAATAAAAAAGGTTGGTTTAAGTTTCCCTTTGGATTCAGTTTTTTTACTATTTCAGTTGTAGGGGAATATTTCAGCCTGGGGAAGCAGCAAGCAAGCTGTTCTTAGGGCAGGACCTGAGGAAAAGAAGATTTTACATAACATCCCCCTCAACACAAAGCCAAACACAATGAAAAAGAGACAAACACACACACACACAAAAAAATAAGTCCTATTTGCCAACTCAGAGCTCACCAGAACAATTTGTCTGCTTCCCTCCATTTCATTTATTTAAAGAAAATGGCAATTCATCAGAAGTCAGAACTCAATTTCCTGTTTTCTTTTCCAAACGGGCAAACTCATCCCCGTTTGGAAGTGCATGCCAGGGTGGGAGCTGGAGTTCCTAATTGCACTAAGCACACACAGGGGGGGGCTGCAAAAGCTTTGCTGCCTTCATCTGCCCACTTTGCCCAGTCTGTGGTCAGTCTTGGGGTCAGCAATGATGGCCTGCACGGCCACGATGGCTTCGTTGATTTTGGTTTGCAGCTCCCGCAGCTCCTCGATGTGCAGCAGCCGCAGGATCTGGGCGGCTTCGTTGATCACAGCATCTGGGGAGGGGCACAGGGAGGAGCTGGGATCAGTTTTAGCCATCATTTTTAGCTCACAGGAGGGACTGGAGGAAGTTTGAGTGCTCTGCACCTTGTTCCTGCTGGTGGTTTCCAGCCTGGAAACTCAGAATGTCTTTCCCTGCTGGTAGAGAGGGATGGGGTGGTCTCCAAACTTTCTCCAGCATCCTGCAGCCCAGGGAATGTGGGAATGAGGGAATCAAAGACTGGGTTGGGCTGGAAGGACCTTAAGGATCACCTCATTCCAACCTCCCACTCCAAAGTTGGTGTGAAACATTCCAGGCAGTGATGTGGAGCAGAAGTGAAGCCAGCCCTGGGTCACCTTAGCAATGATCCTGCTCCTTATCAAAAACCCATCAGGTTTATCAAAAACCCATAAGGTTTATCAAAAACCCATCAAGTCTATCAATAATCCATCAGGTTTATCAAAAACCCATCGGGTTTATCATCATCCTTGAGCTGCCTGGATGGGATTTTAGGCAGAAAGAGGCAGCTGAAATCCAGGGAAGCAGCACAGCTGTCCTCTGCTGGTAGCAGCAGGATTTACAAACAGCGGGGTGCATTCCTTGGGCTGCCATTAAAAGCTGTTGTTTAAACAGATTCCAAACAGCCTGCATTGAGGCTTTGCTGTTCCAAACCCAAAATGCTCAGGAGTGCTCATAAATAACCAGCTGGGAGGGAGGAATTCTTTCCACTCCAGAGTTTTTTACTGTCCACATCAGCTCTGGATTTGACAGTAATAACTCTGTCAAAGGCAAACGTTCCCATTTAAAAGTCACATTAAGGAGCAGTGCTCACCTCCCGTGTCAAATCCAAGAATGTGCTTTTCCAGAGCAACAGGCAGACCCTGGGAAAGGAAAAAAAAAAACCAACAAACTGTTAGAAATGTCATTTTAAAGAAAATCAGGTAACTGGGGGGAGAAAATATAGGATTTACTTAGACAAAAATGTGTGAAAAGTCACCGTGGTTGATTAAACAACTCCTTTTGTGTCCTGAAACACCAAACCCAGAGTGTTATTGCAGAAAAATCCTCCTGCTTCAGAATCCCTCACTGGATACACAGAGCCTGCATTCAATCCTTAAAAGGCAGCAGGACTGGGAGCCATCACCCAACCCAGCAGCTTCCCAGGAAAACAGAACTGGGCTTTCTAAAAAACTTCTCTGCCTTTCAACAGCTGCCAGGCTTGGAGCAGGGGCTGAGTGCAGAAATTCTCTGTATTCCAGTTTTGCTGAGCTCACAACGGCCCCACAAGCATCTGCCCAAGTGTTAAGCTTAGGAAGAAAGCAAAATATTCCATTTTCTGAATGTTTTCTCTATTAAAATCCTTCATGAAGTTTATTAGTGGTCATTTGTAAGCGTGGCTCTGTTTCCTTTGTCCAGCTGCAGAGTGGTCACACTAAATCATTATTCAGGAGCTTCAACATCCACTTAAAATTTGATTTAACCATTCCAAACTCCAGAATTTGCTTTTACTACCCTCAGGAAGGTTTTTTTTTCCAATATTTGATTTAAAATTTGATTTAACCATTCCAAACCCCAGAATTTGCTTTTACTACCCTCAGGAAGGGTTTTTTTTCCAATATTTGATTTAAAATTTGATTTAACCATTCCAAACTCCAGAATTTGCTTTTACTACCCTCAGGAAGGTTTTTTTCAACATTTGATTTAAAATTTGAAAAAACCCTCAGGAAGGTTTTTGCAACATTTGATTTAAAATTTGATTTAACCATTCCAAATCCCAGAATTTGCTTTTACTGAAGTTTTTTTTTCAGCATTTGCCAAAAGCTTTGCATTTTGCACCATCATTTTTCAGTACCATTAATTTCTGCAAGGATGGGGTTGTAAAAGCTTTTAGGCAGTGAAAATTTCCTTTAAAGGCTTTAATAAACATGGAAAAAAAATAATCTGAGTTGATCAAAACACACATTAAACACAAACTGGTGGCTGCAACTCATTGGCAAAAAAATGGTTTTTTTCATGGCCTTTATAGTAAAATCCACATTCAACTGCAACCTTAAAAATCCATGTGCACTGTTAAAATTGGTGATAAAAATGCCATTCAAACCACTTCAGAAAGATTCCAGAAATATCAGACTTCCTACAGGGATTTTTTTGAAAGGATTGAGGTTTGTATTTAAGGTTTCAAAGAGCTCCCTACCAGCCTGGGGTGTTCCTCAGGAAAAATTGTCATTTTTTGGCTTTTTTTTTTTTTTACCCAGTGGATGAATTCCCCAAGGTTCCTCCAGTGCCACCTGGTAGCAGGAAATTCCTTTCCCTCCCTTTTTTTCCACTCCCTGGGTTTGATTTGGTTTTTTTTTTTTAATTCCCTCAGCCCATCCTACAGCAAGCTCCTGATCCTTTGTGCAGCAGCCTCAAACAGGGAATAAACTAAAAATAAAAAACACCTTTAAATCAGGAACTACACAGCTAATTCCATTTCCAGCCTCATTCCCTACAAATTTGATTTATGAATGCTGCACAAAAAAATTGGCCAAAATCAGTGAAAACCTGAAGAATAATGTCACATAAATCTCATTTTCCTTTTTTTTTTTTTAATTTGTAATTTTAACCCAGCCACCCTCTGTGCTTTGGAGATATTTTCTTTTTTTTTTTTTTTTTTTTTAAATGAAGATGTTGCTGACAGATTTTCCTGCTTCTAACCATCCCCTTTGGAATGTGGAAAAAAGGAAATAAAACCCACTGAGAGACAGAGACATCTCAGCCCTGCTGATGCTTTGGAGCTCTCTCAGATATGAACAATTCCCTGGCAGGAAAAAAAATTTAAAATTCTCTGTTCTTCCAAGAAAATCCCATTTTAATCCCAGCTGTGCAGCTATGAAAACAACTAAAAGCTGCTTTTTATTAACATTACAGAGCCCAAAATGAAGGCAAGAGGCTCANAAAATAAAATAAAGTAAAATAAAATAAAGTAAAATAAAATGAAATGAAATGAAATAAAATAAAATAAAATAAAATAAAATAAAATAAAATAAAGTAAAATACAGGATTGTTGTGCCAAAAACATGAAGGAATTTGGGCTCTTTGAGCAGATCCAGCTGCTTTAGCAGGGACACTCATCCTCACACACCTTTCCCTGCCTTTCCCAGCCCTTCCCTGCCTTTCCCAGCCCTTCCCTGCCTTTCCCTGCTCTGCCAAATGCTGGAGGGATCTGGAATGATGAGGAAATCACAAATTAAAAACCCACAGTCGTGCCCTGGAACATCTTCCTACCAGACAGCTCGTGCTTAGCCAAGAGTTCTGCAAAAATCTCAGTTTAAGGGCACAAATTCCCTTCACCATTCCCTTTTTTTGTGGGGGAAAAGAGGAGGGAGGAGATGGATTTCCAACATCTCATTCCTTGAACAAGTATGAGGTGAAACAAAACTCTCCATACAGGAATATTTCACTCTCTCTATGCAGCCAACCCTGCTAATTCCAAGGAAAAGCCAGGTCATGAATTTCTCCTCACACTGTACATCCTGCAGTGGAGAGTCAGGATAATCCTCTGGGAAATAACTCAGGGAAGANTTCCCAAAAATTCCTTTTTTCTTTTTTTTTTTTAATTTGTAATTTTAACCCAGCCCCCCTCTGTGCTTTGGAGATATTTTCTTTTTTTTTTTTTTTCTTGTTAAATGAAGATGTTGCTGACAGATTTTCCTGCTTCTAACCATCCCCTTTGGAATGTGGAAAAAAGGAAATAAAACCCACTGAGAGACAGAGACATCTCAGCCCTGCTGATGCTTTGGAGCTCTCTCAGATATGAACAATTCCCTGGCAGGAAAAAAAATTTAAAATTCTCTGTTCTTCCAAGAAAATCCCATTTTAATCCCAGCTGTGCAGCTATGAAAACAACTAAAAGCTGCTTTTTATTAACATTACAGAGCCCAAAATGAAGGCAAGAGGCTCAGCTGCTTTCCTGTTTCCCTGCTCTTTGAACAGTTTGATGGATTTGGAAATCCAAAGTTTTGGATTATCCTTCCAAGGGTTCTGGTGATTGCAGCAACTGGGAGCACCTGTGACTGCCACTTGGAAAAGACCATCAGCAGGGTGATGAGAATAAATAAATAAAATCAAATAATAATATAGAATGAAATATAAAATAAAATAATAATATAAAATGAAATTAAATGAAATATAAAATAAAATAAAGTAAAATGAAANCCAACATCTCATTCCTTGAACAAGTATGAGGTGAAACAAAACTCTCCATACAGGAATATTTCACTCTCTCTATGCAGCCAACCCTGCTAATTCCAAGGAAAAGCCAGGTCATGAATTTCTCCTCACATTATATACCCTGCAGTGAAGAGTCAGGATAATCCTCTGGGAAATAACTCAGGGAAGAGCCAGATACACAGGTGTATCTGTATTTAATTTGTATTTAATTTGTATTTAAATGGAACAAACCCAGCTTTGGGGGCTGCTCTCCACAAGCCCTGGATCTGCTGGAATCAGGGAGAAAGGAAGCTTCCACAAGGAAGTGTTGGGACAGAAGTGGCTTTGACTGATTCCCTTCACCATTCCCTTTTTTTGGGGGAAAAGAGGAGGGAGGAGATGGATTTCCATCATCCCATTCCTTGAACATGTATGAGATGTCCATAGGAAACAAAACTCTCCACACAAGGAATATTTATGCAGCCAACTCTGCTAATTCCAAGGAAAAGCCAGGTCATGAATTTCTCCTCACATTATATACCCTGCAGTGAAGAGTCAGGATAATCCTCTGGGAAATAACTCAGGGAAAAGCCATTCCATGGATTCTCACACAGGTGTATCTGTATTTAATTTGTATTTAATTTGTATTAAATGGAACAAACCCAGCTTTGGGGGCTGCTCTCCACAAGCCCTGGATCTGCTGGAATCAGGGAGAAAGGAAGCTTCCACAAGGAAGTGTTGGGACAGAAGTGGTTTTGAGTGAGGGGAGAGAGTTTTATCCTCATTAATTAACATGGAATCATTACTAATAATTAATCCTGGCCTTGGGTACAAACCTCCTTGGACTGGCTGGCTTTGGCTATGGCATCCTGTGTCAGGCGCTCCTGAACCAGAATCCGAATTGCCTGGGAAAAACATGGAAAAGGCACAGGCATTAATTCATGTCCTGAGGCATTTCTCAGTAATTCCAAGGGAAAAAGAAGCCAAAATTACAACCTCAAACCCAGTTTTGTGACAGGTTTGTTTTTTAAAAAAAAACTCTTCCAGCTCTTAAACCTTTCCATTTAGGAATAATCTTGGATGTCACCCAGGTGTGCAAGGCAGCTTAACCAGAAGTGACAAAGACATGGATTTCACACATTAATTCCTGCCCCTCCTGGGACAGAAGCTGCAAAATACAAGGAGTAGCCTGGAAAACTTGGGATTTTTAGCCTGGAGAAAAGGAGGCTCAGGAGGGAGAAGCAGGTGTGGGTCAGGATGCCCTCACAGGGAACAAGAGACAGGACAAGGGGAAAAGGCCTCAAGCTGTGCCAGGGGAGGTTTAGGTTGGATATGAGGGGAAATTTCTTCTTGGGAAGGGTGGACAGGCACTGGAAAAGGTTTCAGTGATGGAATCCCCATCCCTGGAGGGATTTCAAAGCTGTGTGGATGTGGCACTAAGGGACATGTGGCAGTGGTGGCCTTGGCAGTGCTGGGAATGGTTGGGCTCCTTGATTTAAAGGTATTTTCCCACCTAAAAAATCCATGATTCCAAAATGAGCTGATCACAGTCCCAAAGCAGCAGCAGGAAATCTTTTCCTGAGTTCTCACACCTTTAACTCTGCAGTTCATGCAGCTTCTCCAGGAAGGAAATGATGGCTTGGGAAGGAAATGATGGATTGGGAGGAAATGATGGATTGGGGAGGAAATAATGAATTGGGAAGGAAATGATGGATTGGGAGGAAATGATGGATTGGGAGGAAATGATGGCTTGGGAGGAAATGATGGCTTGGGGAGGAATTGCTGCCCTGAGGAGGAAATGATGGATTGGGAGGAAATGCTGGCTTGGGAAGGAAACAATGGATTGGGAAGGAAATGCTGGCTTGGGGAGGAAATGATGGCTTGGGAAGGAAATAATGGATTGGGAAGGAAACAATGGATTGGGAAGGAAATGATGGATTGGGGAGGAAATGATGGATTGGGAGGAAATGCTGGCTTGGGGAGGAAATGATGGCTTGGGGAGGAAATAATGGATTGGGAGGAAATGCTGGCTTGGGGAGGAAATGCTGCTGCCAGCATTTCCACTTCCCATATGCAGAAAATCCTGAAGCAAAGCTCGCCAGGCAGGCTTGGAAAAGACTGAGAGCAGAAAAGAATTAATTTTAGCCTTGGGAAGAAGGGCAGCCTTGACTTTGACAACCCTGGTGCTCATCTGTCTTGCCTGGCTCCAGCACATGGGGTGAAATCCTAGCAGAGCTATCAGTTCCTGATAGCTACAGCTCCAAACCTCCAAAAATAACTGCAGGAATACCAGGCAGGCAGATTTCCACAGGAAAGGAGAACTGGCTCTGTCAAACACATTCCTCAGACTCTCCCTGATGAGCAGTCAAAAGTGACAGAAGCAGCTCTGTGTTTCTCCCCCAGGATTTCTCCCAGTTTTGGGGCCTGATTAAAGTTGAGCTGATACCAGAAAGTTGTCACTTAAATACTTCTAGAAATCTGTCACTGAAGGAAGTGGCCTGGACAAAGGAATGGTTTGATGGGGAGTTTAATTGCAGCAGTGAAACCAGACCTTGGGGAAGAGAATTCCAAGTGCCTTTGGCATTAGGAAATGTCCAACTGTGTCCCACAGATGCTTTCTGATCAACTTGCCAGGTTTAAATGAAGAAATTGGGATGTAAATCTCTGCTCCCCCTGGCCAGATGTCTGTGGTGTGCCTGCACCCTCTGCCTCTCCCAAAACATCCACTCCTGAGTGTGCAAGCCTGGACAAGGACCAGAAATTCCCTACAAACCTGTTTATTAAAGAGTTAGATTGACATTCTAACATCACCATCCCAACCCCACAACCAGCCTTGAATTGTTCCTGGAATGTGCATTTTCACTGCAGGATTCCACTCTTCCTGGGAACTAAAAGCAAGAAAATTCAGGCTGGTTTTGCCCAAACCTGTCTGACAAAAAGAGATGTGGAAATAGCCACAGAACTGTAAATACACTGGTGCAGAATTGTACACCCAGTGAAGTCTGCCAGCCCTGGGAGGAGAGCTGAGGGGATTTTGCTAAGAGCTGAGCTCATTCCTGCTGCAAATCCTCAATATCACCAGGGTCTCCTCTCCTTTACACTGATTTTTGGGGGGGTTTGAGGTGGTTTTTGGTAGGGGGTTGATGTATGAGATCTCCAGGCTCCTTTAAAAAAGGATATTTTGGGAAGGGAAAGTAGCAAACCATACTGGAGAGAAGGAGAAAAAAAAAATGGATGGAATAACTGCAGGCTGAGAATTCCTTAAGAAACCAAAATGCTCTTCCAAGAGTTACAGACTTGCACTAAATAAATTCCATAAATAAATAACTCAATAAATTCAATAACTAAACAACTCAATAAATTCAATAACTCAATAACTTCAATAACTCAATAAATTCAAACTTCAACACCCACAGCTTTTGGTTTCTCCAAAATAAGTTTAGCAAATATCACAACTATTGTCAGGAATAGAACTTGATGGTTTTGGGTTTTCTTTCAGTGAAATGCTTTTGTTTTAATGCCAAACAAAACTAAGTTTATTCCCATTTTATGACATGATCAGGTAGGAACTTGGGATTTTACACTCTCAGCAATAATGTATTTTTTATTTTAAAAAAAATACAGTATGGGTTTGATTCCAAATCTATAGAGTTCCATCAGAAAGTCAGAAATTTTTAAAAAGATGGTTCAGAAAATTAATTAGCTTAATTAGTGCATTTAAAAGCACTAATGAATTGCCAAAACTAAATTAAATTGAATAATGACCAGGAGTAAACAGTTCATAGGCCCACAAGAAAAAGGGAACTTTTTACTGCAGCTCCTCCTTCCCTTGGGTGTTGTTTTAAAACATCCTTGGCATCATTAACTTTTAAATTTTCAAATTTCTCTTGATTTCTAGCACTGGAACAGAATCTTCTCCTTTGAGGATGTTCCTTAAGGAACTCAGCTAAAATTGTTTACCAGGATAATTCCCCCTGCATGAATTTCCATGATTTATTTTCTGTGGTTTTATCTTCCTGAAAAGACACAGAGATTTTTTTTTTCCTGTTTTTGCCTAAAAATTCCTATTTATCAGTAACTGCACCTCAAGCTATGATCACACACCAGGCACTGGGGAAAAAAAAGGAAAAATTAAAAGTGTGAAACCCACCTTGAGCATCACCAAGTAATCATCATGCCTCTGGATCTGAAGCAGATTAGCCAAAGCCATCACTCCAGCCTTGAAATCAGGGTTATTCACTGGAAAAATAAGGATTATCATGAAAAAATAAGTGATAATTTATTTTGGTTTGATTAATTGACTTCCTGAGTCCATGGTAAGGGATTGCTCTGAAGGATGGACAAGGGCAATTCCTCACCAGCCTGGAAGAGTTTAAAAAACAAAGATGTGGCACCTGGGTTATTTATTATTTATCTCAATATTATATATAATTTATTATCTATAAATATATATTATTTCTATATTATTATTTAGTGGTGAATGTGGCAGTGCTGGGTTGATTGTTGGGCTCAGTGATCCCAGAGGGCTTTTCCCATTTTAATTCCATGATTCCAAGGCCATGGAATCCTCACAATTTGGCTACAGAGCAATCAGCACTGGCTACAAATCCAGGTAAAGTGTTTGAAAATAAAGCAAATTATTTTTAATAATAAAAATAAAATAAAGCAGAGATTTTCTTCTGTACATGATTTGTACTTTTTGAATTATTTTGTTTCTTTTTATCCCTGCAGAGCAGAACTCTGCTGCTGGTGAGGGCAGGATCAATCCCTGCCTTCTCAGTGATGGAGGAATGGAAAAAGATTTAGGGTTGATTTTAGCAGCTCTTTCTCAGCACTTTGATTTATTGTGACTGTGCCTAGCAGGAAAAAAAAATTAAAATTATTATGACAGAACAGCTGGGGAAGATTGAGCCAACATAAAAACCCTGACAGCATGGAAGTAACCAACCTGCCATCATTTCCTTGGATATTTTCATTTTTTAAGGCATTTTCTACTTCTCCCTCACCTACAATAAGTAATTAAAATTTCCAGAGCAATGGAAATATTCAGCTCTGCATTCCTAAAGCTTTAAAAAAAATCTTCCTCACAGGATTAACCAAGGACCACACAGGCCATGGAGCACATTCCCAGCCAGGAGCTGGTGGCACACTCACCATCCAGGTTAATCAGTGGCTCTGCATTTTTGGCTGTGTTGTCAGCATTTTTAGCACCATCAGGGGTGGAATCCTTGTACTTATCAGCTGCAAAAAGAGGAGGAAAACACAAAAAATCATCAGGGCTAATGGCAAGAAGAATGAACTGGAAGTTTAGCACGGAGCTGTGCTGTTACAGCTGGATTTCTGGGGTGTGGTGGTTGCCCAAGAGCCTTGTGGGATTATAAACTGAGATTTCTGGGTTTATAAATTGGGATTTTGGAGGTTCCCATTAATGACAGCAAAAGCTGCCACTCCAGTGAGCTGCTCCAGGAGCTCCCAGCTGCACAGAGAGTCCAGGAGCAGCCTCAGAGCCTGCCCCACACTTTTAATTAGGGCAGGATGCTCCTCATCACAGCCAGAAGCATCACAGCATCTCCCACTTTTAAAACCCAGCAGTTCCACTGCCAGGCATCAGGAATTAGGGGCTGATGTTGGGCCTGGGGAGCAAATAAAACATTTCTAGCTCAAGGCTTGTTTCAGGGGTTTTCCAAGCCTTTGGAGGATGGAATCTCCTGAACTCCTCCTTTTTCACACAATGCCAAGGAACAGGCAGCTCCTTTTGCCCATCAGGAGGGAGTGAGAATCACATCACAGGTATTTATATCCCATCCCTGTCCAGGAGCAGCCTCAGAACCACAATTTTATTTAGGGCAGGATGCTCTCCATCACAGCCAGAAGGCTGAACCAGCTGCATCTCCCACACCTGCCTTTTAAAACCCAGCAGTTCCACTGCCAGGCATCAGGAATCAGGGGCTGATGTTGGGCCTGGGGAGCAAATAAAACATTTCCAGCTCAGGGTTTGTCTCAGAGCCCACACACAGGGGTTTTCCAAGCCCTTGGAGGATGGAATCTCCTGAACTCCTCCTTTTTCACACAATGCTAAGGAACAGGGAGCTCCTTTTGCCCACCAGGAGGGAGTGAGAATCACATCACAGGTATTTATATCCCATTACTGCTCTGGGCAGAGCTCAGCCCTGCAGGAATTCAAGGTAATGGAAAAACAGCACTTTAGCTGTTGTTATTTTACCACCAGTAATTACATTTGTATTCCACACTCTCCATGAGGAGATGGAACTGCTGTGACTGGAGAGATTGAACTCCACTTTTTCATAACCTTGTCCTAGTTCCCAAGGGTTCCACATCCACTCCTTGTTAAAAAAAAAAATAAAGGAGTCTAAGAATAACTTCTCTGAATAAATGTAGTACTAAATATAATGCATTTAATGCACTTCAGAGGAAGTTCTCACAAAGGCAATCCCACAGGGAGAAGGGGATAAATATCTACAATGGGATTGGTTCTGTCCAGAAATAAAACAACAAATGCAATTATGCTGCTCCAATCCTGTGGGGCTGAAAAGAAACAGCTCCGGGGTGGAAACCAGCAGATGAAACTGTGTTTTATTTTTTAAAGAAGTGAAATACACTTTTCAAATTGTGGGGTTTTTTTTAAAGGAGTGAAATACACTTTTCAAATTGTGGGGTTTTTTTTAAAGGAGTGAAATACACTTTTGACACTGTCTGATTTTGATGAAAACTTCCAAACAATGTGAAATCATGCAGGGGAAGGTGTCCCTACCCATGGATTGGTTCTGTCCAGAAATAAAACAACAAATGCAATTATTCTACCCTCTGAGTATAGCATGGAAACCAGCAGATGAAACTGTGTTTTATTTTTTAAAGGAGTGGAATACACTTTAATTTTGATGAAAACTTCCAAACAGTGTGAAGTGATGCAGGCAAGGTGTGCCCGTGGTACCGAGCAGGGTGTGCAAGGGCACAGTGACATCACAGCACATTTGGGGACAGGGTGGGGGGGTGACAACTCCTGTCCCCACCCTGCAGAGCTGCAGGTGCCCCCCAGGGCTGGCCTGAGCAGGATCCCAGGGGGATGCTCAGCCTGGAGCTGCTGCTGGTGGCCCTGGGGCTCAGCTGTTTCTACCCTGGCAGCACCAGTGGCTCCTGCCCGCCCTCCTGGGCCACCCTGGTGTGGGATGTGCCCCCCCTGGAGCTGGAGAACAAGGGCAGTGCCCACAAGGGCATCACTGTGCCAGAGGTGCTTTTCTGGAGCACCACTGCCCTGTGCCTGCTGCTCCTGGGGGTTTTCCTCAGCAGGAGAGCCTGGACACGTTGGAGAAAGGTGAGGGAGGGGTGAGGACAGGAGGGAGGGTGGTGCCTTCCCAGGCTGTGCCCAGCAGGTAGAGGTGGGTGCTGGGGAGGAAACCAGGCCAGGCTTAGCACTGCTGGGATTGGAATGAGGTGGGGTTTAAGGGACCTTCCAACCCAAAGAATTCTGTGATTGCCACACAAGCTGCTCCCTGGCCTGAGCTCCCTCTGTCCCTGTCACCACACTGTCACCCTGTGTCCTCCAGAGACCTGGATGCTCCTGCAAGACCTCCAAGCTGCTCTCCCAGCTGAAGGAAAATCCTCACTTGCTGAAGCTCTACCTGCAGCACCTGCAGAAGTGCAGGAGAGCCTTTGTGGAAGAGTTCCAGGTCAGGCTGGATGGGGCTGGCAGCAGCCTGGCCTGGCTGGCTATGGCCCTGCCCAGGGGGGTTGGACTGGAAGGAGCTTTACAGGTTCCTTTCAACCCAAATCTCTCTGGGATTCTGCAGAAAACAGAGCAAGAAAATGCAGGAAGGCTTCGAGGAGGAGAGGACACATTTGGCTCTTTGCCCATAAATTCCCAGCTCTAGCAAGGCTCCCAGGAAGGCTGGAGCTGTCCCAAAGCTCAGGGACAGCTCAGCTTTGGCAATAAAGGTTGTAGGTGAAACTGTCTCCAGGGTGAATGGAATGTGGAAGGGATGCTCCAAGGAACAGAGGGACCCTGCACTGGGAATGCTGCAAAATTCCTCCAAACCAAAGGGAAGGAATTCCTGGCTGGGAGGGTGGGCAGGCCCTGGCACAGGGTCTGGATCCCTGCAAGTGTCCAAGGCCAGGTAGGAGCTCCCTGGGATAATGGATCCCTGCCCAGGGATCTTTGAGGTCCCTTCCAACCCAAACCATCCTGGGATTCTGATAAATTGATCCAAAAGCCCCATTTCCCTCCCATTTTGAGATATTAAATGGATTCCCTCCTACCATTATCTCCATATTCCAGCCTCACAGCCAGGCCAAGAAGCCAATCCACCGTTTCTTGTCGCTCCTGAATTTTGAAGGGACAGTTCACATCTTTCATGTACTGGGGAGCAAAAAGAAAACAAATGGATTTTAGTGACCTGGAGGATCAGAACTGGTGTGTGAACAGTCACCTTCCCACAGGCCCCACAGGAAATATTAATTAACAAGAGGTGTCCCTGTGAAATTCCTGCTGGGTCTGATCCACCTCTAGTTCAAGTCTGACACCTGGGAATGGAATTTTGATTTAATGAATGTTTTTTACTGTCAGACTGCACCCAGAGAAGCCAAAAGGCCCTTGCTTTACTCTCTGCTCCTGTCACACAGCAAATGGAACAAGAGAAGGGGGAACAAATTGGAACAAAGCCTTCCCACCTGGAATGAAGCCTCCTAAGGCTTCCACAATCCAGAGGGTTCCCTGGAGCAGCAGATGTAATTTTCCCTTTTTTAGGGATTTTGTACAACAAGAGAGAGCAAAACTAAGCTGGGTTCTGTCCCAGAACACAAGATCCAGCCCTGGCTGCTGCCAAGGCTCCCAAAAATCAGGATGTGGTGACATTCTTGTCCCTTTGCTGGGAAAAGGCTGCCAGGGGCTAGAAAGCAGGAATTCCCTGGAAATTATGGAGAGGACACTCTCACCAAGCCAGGAAACAGCAGCACCAGCTGGCAGGAATTCCAGATATTCCCATTTACCTACAGGATATTGGAATAATTCAGGTTCCCCCAGGGCAGGGAGCAAAGCAAGTGATTTCAGGAGGGGAAAAAAAAGCTGGGATGAATAGGCCCTGGGAATTACAGAGCAGGGAAATGGGAATCAGGAGGAAAATCTCAAGAGCCTCGTGGTGGCTGCAAATGCTGAGGAGCACCAGAGATCATCTGGGTGCAGGAAATCCATCTGGAATGTCAGGAGGTGCAGGGATGAGCTTTCCCCACATGCTGGCAAGGCCTGCAGGAGCCTCATCCTCCTCTTCCTGGGGCAGGAGGAGCATTAATGCAGAAAAAATTTGTTTATTTGCAGTCAGCCTTCCTTCTGCTTCAAGAGCTTCATCAAATCAAAAAAAAAAAAACCCTCAAAAAACCAGATTAGGGTGGATACTCCACCTATTAAACAAACAAAGCTGAGGGGAAAACTATGCACAAAATTCTCCTGTCGTAATAAACTCCCCCAGCTTGGCTTCAAGGATACATTTAAATTCCTAGAAATAATGTAACAGGAGAAATATCCAGAGCAGCTGTGAAAGATCACTGCCACCACCAATGTGTTTGGAGCAAGGAAATACCTTCTCAAAGGATTTGGGCCAGTCCTCACTGTGGATGTTCCTCAGATTGCCTCGGTCCTCGATCTTGTAGTGTCGGATTTTCTGGTCCTCGAGCCAGACAATGAAATTCCTGAACTCTGTTTCATCTGGGGGGAGGAGGAAACCAGGCAGGAATTAAAAAATATCCTAAGTTTTGGTCTGACTCATACAGATCTTGACTCCTCTGAGCACTTTTTCCATTAAAATCCTGTATTTATA
>VXBS01001468.1:25156-36658 GCA_013400255.1 Sitta europaea
AGAGCTGTACTGGGCAGCACTGGGGAGCCCAGGGCTGTACTGGGAGCACTGGGAGCCCTGAGAGCTGTACTGGGCAGCACTGGGGAGCCCTGAGAGCTGTACTGGGCAGCACTGGGGAGCCCAGGGCTGTACTGGGAGCACTGGGAGCCCTGAGAGCTGTACTGGGCAGCACTGGGGAGCCCAGAGCTGCACTGGGAGCACTGAGAGCTGTACTGGGCAGCACTGGGGAGCCCAGGGCTGCACTGGGAGCACTGAGAGCTGTACTGGGAGCCCTGAGAGCTGTACTGGGAGCGCTGTGACGATTCCAGTGGAAGGTTTTTCCCGGGGCAGGCGCTGAGCTCGGGCGAGGAGCGGGCACGAACGGAGCCGGGCTGTGCCTTTATCCCCCGGCATCTCCTCCGTGCCAGCCCGGGATGCGCCGAGCCCTGCAGGTTGTGTCAGAACCCCCCGCCCTTGGGAAAAGTTATCTTTTATTCTAAAAAGATATTTAAAAACAAAACAAATAAAAAATAAAAATAAAATATATGTTTTATTTACAATGAAAATTAAATTTACAATAACTCTCCAATCCCTGTCCACCACATCAAACAGTTGTGTTTATAGATATAAATAGTTTTTAACAGTTACCTCTACTCTAAACCGATTAAAAAGTGCCACCAGCACAGCAGAAGATGGAGGGTAAGAGATGAAGAAGGACAGGACTCCCCAAAAATTCTCCATTTTGTCCCCTTAAACTCACATTCTAAAACCCCAAAATTCTACTTTTTCACCCTGTGATATGTTAATTATAATTCTACCTAAATTCTTGTAATTTAAAAGTTTTCCAGGACAGTCAGAGGGATGTCCTGGATCCCACAGATAAACATTAGTCTGGAAGGAAATCTTTGCTTTGAATTCTTTTTGTGGGACAGGCTTCCTTTCATGTCCCTTTGGTTTGGCCAGTGTGTGTGAAGAGTTCTGTCACTCTCCCACCAAACAGCAGCCTGTGCAAAAAGGGATAAAAAGGGGGTCAGCAGTTTAATAAATCAGATTTCATCTCTCCAAACCATCTTAGAAAATTTGTGTGGTGTGGTTACTCACCACAGCGACATTGGTGCTCTGTCCTTTCCTTGGGAATAAATCTGAGAAAACTTCAACATCAGAAAACTGGAGCTTTAGAAAATTAAAAACCAGACTAGAGGGAGTGACTCTGTGGCAGCAGCATCTCCCCACCCATGGCTGCTCCTCACTCCTCCTGCTCAGCAGGTGCTGCTGGCTCCGAGGAGAGGATGGAGGTGTGAAAGAAAATACAGAGTTGTGTTTTGTGTCAGGGAAATAAAGGTAATTTATATCATTGTAAGTGTAAAATGTGTGGGATGCTGTCGTGGTAACAAACGATGCGATTCTTCGTTCAGAGAAATCTGATTTTTGATTTAAATAATTGATTTTTTTAATGCTTTTTTGAACAGGTCACTCTTATTGGTAGGAAGAGTGATGTAACTTATTACTTAAAATGAAAGATATTAGGGAAAGTGTGTCTTACAGAAAAGAATCTGCAACATTACACTCGTTACAAAAATAATGGTGATGTTTATGTTAAGTTCTGTGAGGACAGGTCTTCTTAAACTAAAACATCACAAAAAAACTGAACTTAGAAACTCAGAAACTTCAGGTTTAGGAAACTTAGACTACAGAACATGGGACAGTTATAAAGATGAGTTATATTAAACAATCAAAAAGCATGGAAAAAGCCTTTAAACCAATCCTGTGTTTGCAATTTAGTGTTATAAGTCTTAAGTTGTTTTGTAGTGAGAGTATTTGAATTATAACTTTAGGATGTTGCTTTTTGAGGAGAACTTTTTGCTTGTGATTAAGCCTTGTTTTATAGTAAGAATCTTTGAATTATAACTTTAGAATATTGCTTTGTATTAAGGATTTTTAAGCTAGCTTTAGAATGTATAAAGGATTTAAGCAAAAGAGGGAAGTGAGCCTATCCCAAGCTCCTAACAAAATGGTGAAAGCATCCTGCAAAAGGAAGATGGACATCAACTCACTGATTAACAGTTTCAAAAAGGGAAACTGGACATCACTATCACAGATGAATCACAGAAAATAGAAGCTGGACCCCACATCTGGAAGCTGGACCTCACATCTGGGATACACATGGAATGGATCACAGTAGAATATAAAAATTGGAAAGGAACCAAATGTCACCATCGTAGATTTACGATCCTGAAGTCTCGAATCGTGACGTAAAAATTGGAACTAGAAACTGCTGAGAAAACTTAGGAACATTAATGAATATGATCAATAAATACCAGCAGGCCCCAACAATCAGTGTGCAGTTGGAGGGGAAAACCCCCACCACTGTACCCAGCACTGTTTTTGCTCATACTTCACCATATTAATTAATAAATTGAATTACTGCTTGATATATTGGCTGAGTCAAGCTTCTCATTTTTAACAGAGGGGAGCCAGGGAACAGCTGAGCTGCCTGGGAAAGCCAGCCAGGATTTTGGCTCCTTCCTCCCACTATTTTGCTTTTAAGCTGCTCTGATGGACGTGGAAAAGGATGGAGAGGCTGGGAGTTGGCCTTGCTGCTGGTCAAGACGCTTGGAGAACTGGGATAGCAGCACAGATCCATGCTGGGGGGGTGCTGGTGGGTTTGTTCCAGAACTTTTTGTGTTTGTGGCACCTTGTTCCTGGCCCCAGGGATGAGCTGAGGCCAAGCAGCCTCAAAATGTGTCTGGTGAAAAATCACCCAGCCCCAAGGGTGCTGTGGAACTGGAGGGAAAATTCAGGATGTGGGGGGTTTTGTAGGAGCAGAGTTTGGTTCTGTGATCAGGAAGTGTTTTGGTCATAGTACAGGGATGAATCATGGAATCACAAAATCCTAAAATGGTTTGGGAAGGACCTTAAAAATCATCCCATTCCAGCCATGGCAGGAACACCTTCCACTGTCCCAGGCTGCTCCCAGCCCTGTCCAGCCTGGCCTGGGACACTGCCAGGGATCCACAGCTGCTCTGGGCACCCCTCCATCAAAATTCTTCCTTATATCTGAGTCTGAATCAACCCTCTTCTAGATTAAACCCTTTTTGCTGTCACTGCAGACCCTATAAAAATCTGTCCCTCTTTATAAGGTTCCTTCAGGCTCTGCCAGGGGCTCTGAGCTCTCCCTGGAGCCTTCTGCTCTCCCCAGCTCTCCCAGCCTGGTTCCAGCCCTCCATGACCTCTCTGGATTTGCTCCTGTGCTGAGTGCCAGGGCTGGGAGAAGAAGGAAAGACAGGGGAGGAGGGATGGATGATGAAATTGGAAATTTGAGGTGTCTCTCAATTTCCGAGCAAGGAGCTCAGAATGAAATTGGAGAATGAAATTGGAAATGGAGAATGAAATTGGAACTGGACAATGAAGTTGGAACTGGACAATGAAGTTGGAAATTTGAGGTGTCCCTCAATTTCTGACCAAGGAGCAATGTCCCACCCTGAAGGAGCCTGTTCTCCCCTGACCTGCCTCATCCCATGGGAACAAAAAGCTGCTGAAACCCCCGGAGGTTTCACTTCCCTCCACAACAGGCACCAAAACTCCTCCTGCTAAACCCTCCCTGACCCCTTGGGAACAGCATCCAACCACAACCAGGATGGGATCCCCCCTCCCCAGGGCTCCACAGGCACAGAGCAGCATCTCCAAAGGCTTGAAACAAATCCAAAAGTTTATTTCCAACGAGTACACAGACCACGTGGGACGGGGATGCGCTACACCACGAGTGGCTTTCCCCTACAACCACCCCCTCCCCAAAATCCTGCTGCTGGCAGGGTGGCAAATCCATGGACAGGCTTGCCACCAGCAACCTTTGCAGACAATAAAAGTCCTTTTTCCAGTATTTTTTTTTTTTTTGTCTTTAAAAGCCTGGGGGTAGCGGAATGTTGTTTGAGACCAGGCTGGAAATCCAGCGTGGGGATGGAGGGGAGGGTGGGATTTTTGTTGTGAGGAGGGGAAACAACCTTGGCAGGCCATCTCTGCTTGGCTAACAAAGGCAGGTCTGTGTAAATAGAAATATTGGGGTGAAATACCTGGCAGCACACCGATGGCAACACCACAACCCACAGGAAATTGAGCCCAACAATGGAAAACACCTTCAATGAGTAATTCTGGGTTAATTCAAAATCTCCCCCTCCCCCCATATTCATGCAGGTTTATTTCGTCGTCTAAGTCATTAAGAATTCGAGTTGTAAAACAGGCAAGTCGTTAAAAAAATTATTACAAACCACTTTTTCTGACAGTGTTTGAGAAGGGGTGGGGTGGGAGCCCCGGGTCAGACCGGCTGCGCTTCACTCTCTGTGACAATAAATCAGATTAAAAAGGAAAGGCCAAACTCAGGATGGGGTTTTTACATCTCTGCCTCGGTAACACCAAGAGTGAAACCAGCTGCAGAGTGAACTTCATCCACCCTTCATCCTAAAGCTATGGGAGCTATAGTAAAAAGGTCAAAACTGGGGGAATTAGGGGGGGCTGGGACCATCTAGGCTACTCGTGGCTTATAAACATTCCCAGGTGCCAAAAGTTTGGAGTCCAGTGTGAGAAGAACTGGCCTTCTCTGTAGAAGAGCTAGAAAAAGAGTATGAAAAGGTACAAAAACCAAAAAGCACTTTTTTTACGGGCTAGAAAGAGTTACCAAAAGGTACCTAAAGACTTTTGCCCTCCCGGATCCACAGGGATTTTTAAGCTCACACCTGAATCACCTGGTTCAGCGGGGTCACCACAGAGCCCCAAACCCCTTTGTGACACATTTTGTACATCAATCCCCACGTTAGGATTCCCAAAGTGACAATTCCCGAAGTTTCCCAGGAGGAGGGGCGAGCAGGGGGAAGCCAGGAGGTGTTTAGCAGCAGAAAGGAGAGACAAGCCACATCCACAAAAGGACGGGTCCCAGGAGGAGCCCAGAAAGGTGGCATGTGTCCCCCAGGAGCTGGGAGCAGAGGAAGCAGACCTGGGAATAACCCCCCAGCCTGGCAGGGAGCCCAGGCTGTGTGTAAACAGGGAATCAGACCCTTCCCCACGTGGTGAGGGGCAGCAGGAACAGCACAGGAGGTGCAGGTGGGAAGGGGCAGGAACATCCCGAGCAGCATCCCACAGTGGGACAGCATCCCCCCACGGAGGAGCTGCACCCCGGGGTGGAGCAGCCACCCTCCAGGGAGCTGTGTCCCACCAGGGAGCTGTATCCCACCAGGGAGCTGTGTCCCACCAGGGAGCTGTATCCCACCAGAGAGCTGCATTCCACCAGGGAGCAGCAGGCCATGGAGGAACAGCATTCCATGGTGGAGCAGCATCCCACCATGGGGCTGTATCCCATTTTGGAGTAGCATCCCACCACAAGGCTGCATCTCACCATGGAGCTGTATCCCATCATGGAGCAGCAGGCCATGGAGGAACAGCATCCCACAGAGGAGCAGCAGCCCACCATGGAGCTGTATCCAATTTTGGAGCAGCATCCCACCATGGAGCTGTATCCCACCATGGAGCTGTATCCAATTTTGGAGCAGCATCCCATCACGGAGCTGTATCCCACCATGGAGCTGTATCCCACCATGAAGCAGCATTCCAGGGAGGAGCAATGTTCCATGGAGGAGCAGCATCCCATTTTGGAGTAGCATCCCACCACAAGGCTGCATCTCACCACAGAGCTGTATCCCACCGTGGAGCAACATTCCATGGTGGAGCAGAATCCCACCATGGAGCAGCAGGCCATGGTGGAACAACATTCCATGGTGGAGCAGCATCCCATTTTGGAGAAGCCTCCCACCACGGAGCAGCATTCCATGAAGGACAGCATTCCATGGTGGAGCAGCATCCCATTTTGGAGAAGCCTTCCCCCACGGAGCAGCATTCCACGGTGGAGCAGCATTCCATGGTGGAGCANCAGGCCATGGTGGAACAACATTCCATGGTGGAGCAGCATCCCATTTTGGAGAAGTGTCCCACCAAGGGGCTTTGTCCCACCATGGGGCTGTATCCCACCATGGGGCTGTATCCCATCAAGGAGCTCTATTCCACCACAGAGCTGTATCCCACCACGGAGCAACATTCCATGGTGTAGCAGAATCCCACCATGGAATAGCATCACATGGGGGAGCAGCATTCCATGGTGGAGCAGCATCCCATTTTGGAGAAGCCTTCCCCCACGGAGCAGCATTCCACGGTGGAGCAGCATTCCATGGTGGAGCAGCATCCCATTTTGGAGAAGCCTCCCACCACAGAGCAGCATCCCAGCACTGAACAACATCCCAGCAACATCCCAGACCAGCCCCAAGGGAAGGAAGTGCCACCAGGAACCAGGAAAAGAGCAGGACCAAGCGAGGAGGGCAGAGGCACAGAGGTGTAGGAGAAAGGAAAGACCCGGCAAGAAGTGGTCGACTTTGATTTTCGGATTTCTGGCTCACCCTGCCCCCGGGCTGGCACCTGCCCTGTGGCAGGAGGCATTTCAGGCACGTCTAAGGCATCTCAGGAGCTCTCTCTGCTTCCAGAATCGCCTCTTGTTTCCTCCCTACGGCTTCTGCCACCAGCACGTGGTGCCAAACGCTGGAAAAGAAAAAGTCTGGAGCGGATGAACGGAATTAAACTCTCATGCACTACCACTGAATGTCATCACAGGGCTAGGAAGCACCAAGCACGACACAGGAATCACTTTTACTTGCAGAACTGAAGCTAACCATAGAGAGAATGGTAAAAAGTGGGGCTTGCTGGGGACACAGAGCTGCTGGTGTCCCCTCGACCCCTCCCTGCTACGCTACAGCCAGAAATGAAAAAGCACAAGACCAAACATTGAGTAACAGCACAGCCACCTAACCTGTCGCTATATATCTGACAAATCAAAAAAATAGTAGCTTGGAAAGAAACCAACAATATCATTCCAAGAAGGTTATACACATCCTTAGCAGTTAACTTTGCTCAGCACAGCTCTGGTGCTTTAAATATGGAACGATCAAACAATTTTGTGAGCAGAAAAGTGACACAGATTTATTCTTTACATTTTTTTTTGTTTTGTTTTGTTTGTTTTTTCTCTTTCTAGGCAACTCTACAGACTTCAGATCTTTTGCCTTGCAATGCAGATCATCTGATTCCCCCAAAGGTGGCCAGGTTCTTTAAACATGCACATCTCTGTAGCTTCCAGGCCGTGGGTTTTTTTTGTTTTACTTATTTTTGTTTAAATTCTGCGGACCAGCAGGTTGTCCCCATTCCTAAAAACTCTACATCAGTGTTCAGGGTGGCCTGAGTGCCCGTCAGGCTCCTCCAGGGTTTACAGGATCACACAGAAGAACTTCTTCTCTCTAAAGGGGTTTTCTGAGGCTGGGACAGGTGTCAATAGTGGGTCCTCCTTGGCGTGGGCTTCACAGTATGCCATCAGGTCTGCTGCTGCTTTGGACACCTGTGTTGGAGAGGAAGAAACAAGAAAGTCCTGTTGTTGTCCCTGAAAATCAGCCTGCTGATTTGTTTTAGTATAGTGGAGTCAGTTCTCATGAATTGTAAAATAAACAAGGATCATGTCTGCATTCCTTTGTAAAAGATATCACCTGATGGACTTCTCAAGTGAGCAGTGGGGATGGAGAGGTGGGAACTTCTCTGTCCAATCTCTGCTCACTGTCCAGAAACTGAGAGATACAAAATCAACAATAAACTAAAGACTTCTTTTCTTCTTCTCTGCCTGAACCCCTGCTCTGTGTGTTACTGTGTGTTTGTATCTGCATCACAGTAACATCCTATAAAAATGACTATTTAGCCAAAGATGCTCAGAATGCAGAAACTAGAAGAGACATTGAAATGAAAGCAGTGTTTGTTTGAATGTTTCTAGAACAGCTTTGGCTGACCAAGGGTCTTTCTCTCTTTGTTAGGAATAGAATTTACAAGCAGACACACCAAAGCCAGAACAGCCCCTTCTTCCCTGGCCTGGCAGGAAAAATCCTCAGATAAGATTTAGAGATTAGAACAGAGTAAAATGGTAATGTAGTGATTCCTATAGGATGTATGTAAATGTAGAAAATTCGTATTTGTTGCTAGATTGGTTACTGAGAAAGTAGAATATTCAACATAGAGATATCAGTCATTGTAAAAGGAGAACTCACTCTCTTCTCTCCTCTTATGTCTTGCTCTTCTCTTACTCTTTTACTCTCTTACACTCTTGCTGCTCTTCTCCTCTCTATCTCTCTTGCTCTCTTTGTTCTCCAGCCTGCTCTGAGCTAACTCTGAGCTGGGCTCTTTCACCCACACCCTATGGAATAAACTTCAAAATTTAACCTCAGAGATCTCGCCTGAGCACTGTCCTGCCCGTTCTGGGCTGTAACTGTTCCCACACACCTGCAGGAGGAGGAGCCCTGGGTTAGGGACAGGACACCCCACCTGGAGAGCTGCCCCCAGCAGGGAAAGGCTGGCAGCTGCCAAAGAGGAAAGAAGTGGGCTTTTCTTAACTTCCATCTTCCAAAGGTTGGGATTTTTGGGCTGTTGTTTTGCAGTAATGCTTTGAAATTTTTTTAATTTTTTTTTTTTTTTTAATTTAAAAGAATCTTACACCAAAATTTGTCAATCTTTATTTTTCACGCTCGAAATCCCTGAATAATTAATTGTTAACATCTGCTACTGGGCAGGGAACATCAGGTCTGAGCACATCCCTGCTGGGGCTGGGGCTGGGGCTGATTCTTCACCTCTGGGCTCTGAGCTGAGCTGTCAGCCCACGTTCCCACTCCCAACCTTCCCAGCCTGGCCCCATTCCCATCCTTCACCTGACTGCAGCTGCCCTGCTGGCTGGAACATCCACACCAGCATTTCCAGCCCTCACCCACCACCCTGGCTCTTCATTCCAGGCATGGCAGCAGCTCCCAAGCCACCCCAGCTCATCCCAGCCCTGCAGCACTTCTCTCCCTGGATTTAAGCTCTTGGCAAGGAGCTGAGATGCTTGGATCTGAAGGAGCTGTCCTTGGGGACAGTCACTCCTTCCCACCACCCCACAGGGCTCCAGGGGATGCTTCCAGCTGCCTCTCACCCCTGGCAGTGTCCAAGGCAAGGCTTGCAGCACCCTGAGGGAGTGGAAGGTGTCCCTAGCAGGAGGATGGAACAAGAAGGGCTTTAAGGTCTTCTTCTCCAACCCAAACCATCCCCAGCTTCTGCCATCCCATCTCCCACTGCCTCCAACCACAGCTGTCAGGATCACTTCAAACAAGAGCATCCCCCCCAAACACCAGCTGCCTGCACATCCCAGCTCCCTCCAGGAGCTCTGGGCAGCAACCAGCACCTCCCAGCACTGCCAGAAGCAGCTGCCAAGGATCCCCACCTTTATCCTGTCGATGTTGGCCTCCATCTTCAGCTGCTCCACCAGCTTGCGGGCTTGTGCTATGCTAGCAGTGTTGTTGCTAGCCATGGGCAGGCCAGGAGCTCCGGGCTGGGCTGTGGGCACCAACACACCAGGATCAGCTGCTGGGCTGCTCCCAGCCCTGCCAGCCCCCAGAGCACGGGCTGGGCTTGTGCAAGGGGAGCATTAGAGCCACCAAAAGCAGGGCTGAGGAACCCAGAGTGCAGAGAATATTCTGGATCATGAAGAATCCAACCCCCCTGACAAACACTGCTTTTAACCTTCATCCATGGCAAGGGCTGCCCAGGCTTTGGGGTGAAGGAGAATTTTCAAGGATGTAAATCAGATTGTAGCACAGTATGTCATTGATCACAGGGTGAGAAATTGAGATTTTGGGGTTTGTTAGGATGGGAAGTAGATGGAGACAAGGTGGAGGATCCTTGTGGTTTTTGGGCTTCCTTCTCCTCCTTCATCCCCTCCCTGTTCTGCAGTGTGGGTGACACAGGACCATTGGTCACAATTATCCCACAGTGCAGAGTTACATGAATAGAAATTTAGTTATTGGTAGAAAATCAGAAATAATGAACGTTTTTGGTGACAATTGGGTGAATTCTCTTTAAGAGAACCTTGATCCTGTGTGTTTGGGGCTTTTGGTGCCTTTTCTCCCTCACACTGAGCTGGTGTAAAGCCTGGTGTGCTGAGATTGCTGATAAACAATAAACAATCATCAATATAAACTGATATTGATGATAAAACAATAAACAACCTGGAGAAGGAGAACAACCAAGAGCCCCTTTGCCTTTTTCCTTAATGTGGACTTCTGCAAAAACCTCCCCTGCCAGGGCAGAGACATGTGGAAGAACTGCCACGGTGAGGATGGGAGCTGCCAACCCAGGGCACAACCCCTGCCAGGGGTGTCCCCAAAGCAGAGGTGACATTCAGGTGACACTGGGGCCGTGCAGAGCCCAGCCTGCAGCAGCAGCACTCTGGGATTAGCTGCTCCATGGAAGCAGGGAGCAGCCCTGCTGTGCCAGGCTCATTCCCTGCCCATCACCCATCACCCAGCCAGTGTCCCCTGACCTGGCTGGCTCTGGCCCCAAGGCTGATTTGCACATTGAGATGCTAAACAGGATGCTGGAGTTTCCTGTTTCTGGAGATTTCCACCCCAGGCAGGCGGGGGGTGCTCATTCAGGCCAAGCCAGGCTGCATCCCGGATTTTTCCCAGCCCCTTCTCCCAGCACTGAGCCCTGGCAGAGGCAGCAGAATGTCAGCAAGAATTCTCCAGCAGTGCTGCTGCCTGCCAGCTCCAACATGGGGTTTTGAAAGAAAAAAAATCAGATTTTTTTTTAGGATATTCTGCAATAGCAGAGAGCCCTGGGCCATGGGACAAGCCCTAAAATAAGGGAATTGTGTTTTAAGGAAAATGTGCCCAGCTCCAAACACTTCAGAGCGTTTGGAGAGAGGGATTTATAGAAGGAATCAACCTGGCACTGGGGCCTGACCAGGAAATTTATGAATATTATAAANCTCTAGATCTTAAATTTTAAACTCCAAACCTTCCAGCACTTAGCTTGTTTTTCACTTAAACTACAAATCTACTTTTTTTTTTTTTTTGGCTTCTAATACCTAATTTTGGCCATTTTTCTCAGATCAGGAGAAAATTAAGATTTTATCAAATTAATATTTAATGTATTTAAGCTTTGGCTGGCAGGCCCAGTGTTCTGCTTTTTGGATTCCAGCAGTGCCTGTGCTTGGACAAGGAATCATGCTAGGTTTGAGGATGAGGAGGGGAGCACAAGGAGGGGTTTTTTATTTTTACCAGGAGCTGATCTCTCCGGTGCTTTGTGCCTCTAAGGGAAGCTCTGCTCCTCTTGACCCTTCACCCCCTTCAAATAAAGAGAAAAGAAAACAAAACTCAGCTCCAACGTGAAAGGAATAGGAAGGATTCTATTGATTGCTGGCTGGAAAAACAAAAAAAAAAANCAGGTAGGGAGGGTGAGTTTGGTTCACAACTTTACCTTGTGGTGCAGAAGGTCACAAGACCTTAAGTTACAAGACTTTTTAAGGATTTATTAATTAATAAAATACTGCTACTAAGAATATTTATGTTTTTAACCTAATAATATATTTTATAGCATAAAACATATTGTTTCATATATATTATATATATGAAACAATATCCACAT
>VXBS01001468.1:64419-84265 GCA_013400255.1 Sitta europaea
CATGTCCAGGTCCAGGGTGTCGCTGATGTAGGATTCCCGGTACTGCTTCTTCTCTGCAGGGGGAGGGAAAGGAAGCAGTGACTGCCACGAGCCCCCCAGGGCAAAGAGGAATTGTCAGGAGAGCCCGGTGTGGGGCACAGATGGAGACGGGTGCGGCCCGGTGGAGTTAAGGGTGGGCTGTTCCTCCAACGGAGGAGGAGGAGCAGGGAGAAGAGGAGGAGGAGGAGATGTCGAGGGAGAAGAGAAAGAAGAAGGCAGAAAATGAGGAGGAGAAGGAAAAGAAGGAAATAAATGAGGAGGAAGATGATTAGGATGAGAAAGAAGAAGATGAGGATGAGAAGGAAGGAAGGAGATGAGGATGAGAAGGAAGGAGATGAAACAAGGAGGGAGAAGAGGAAAAAGATGAAAAGAGGAGGAAGATGAGGATGAGAAGGGAGAAGATGAAACAAGATGAAAGAATATGAGGAGGAGGAAGTAGAAGATGAAACGAGGAGGAAGAAGATGAGGAAGATGAGGAAAAAGATTAAACAAGGAGGAAGAAGATGAGGATGAGGAGGAGGAGGAAAAAGATGAGAAGGAGGAAAAAGATGAGGATGAGGAGGAAGAAGATGAGAAGGAGGAGGAAAAAGATGAGGATGAGGAGGAAGAAGATGAGGAGGAGAAGGAAGATGAGAAGGAGGAAGAAGATGAAGAAAAAGGTGAAACAAGGAGGAAGAAGATAAGGACGAGAAGGAAGAAGGAAGATGAAAAAGAGGAGGAAAAAGATGAAACAAGGAGCAAGAAGATGAGGAGGAAGATGAGGAGAGGAAAGGAGAATAAGGAAGAGAAAGGAAGATGAGAAGGGGAAAGATGAGAAAGGAGCAAGAAGAGGAGGAGGACGGAGAGGAAGAGAAAGAAGAGGAGGAGGAAGAGAAACAGGAAGAGAAGGAAGAGGAGAAAGAAAATGAGAAGAATAGGATGAAGATGAGAAGGAGGAAGAAGATGGGGAGGACATGGAAGAAAAAGATGAGGAGGATGGTGAGGAGGAGACAGACAAAAAAAGAGGATGAAGATGAGAAAAAGGAAGAAGATGAAAAGGACAAGGAAAAAACCGAAAAGGATGAGGAAGAGGAAGAAGTTGAGGCAGTCCAGGATGAAGAAGAGTAGGACAAGAAGAACAAACGAGCAAAGGAGGAAGAGGGGAGAGAGGAAGATGATGAATACAGAGAGAAGACGAGGAGAGGAAAGAAGAACACCTTACACTTTCACAAGGACGAGGGACACGGGGAAAGCTGCGCTGAAGCAGCAGGGGCTGGCACAGGTGTGAACACCCTCTGGGAGCCTGCCCAGGTGGGCCTGGGGCCTGGAGCACGTACCCTCGTTCTCCTCCAGCCTGCGGACCTGGCGCAGCACGGGCTGCAGGTTCATGTAGAGCCGGTGGCTGCTGCTCAGCAGCTGCAGGAGGTGGCGCGAGCGCAGCGGGCAGCCCGTGTAGTAGATGAGCTTGCGGGCCGAGGGCAGCCCGTCCGGCAGGATCTCGAACTTCTTGCCCTGTGTGGGACGAGGGAGGATCAGCCCCCAGGAGGAGAAGGCTCCAGCTCTCACCCAGGCTCTGCTCAGCTCCCTGTTAGCCCCCCCAGTGTGAAAGCAGCCTGAGCCCAAGAGGGGTGTCCTGACTGGGGATGGTGGAATCACGGAGAGCTTTGGGGTGGGAGGGACCCTAAAGACCCCCCAGTCCAACCCACTTCCACCTTCCACCGTCCCAGGGTGCTCCAAGGCCTGTCCAGGGACACTGCCAGGGATCCAGGGGCAGCCCCAGCTGCTCTGGGCAGCCTTCAACCCTCCCAGGGAACAATTCCTTCCCAGTATCCCATTTTACCCTGTCCCTGCCAGTGGGAAGCCATTCCCTGTGTGCTGTCCCTCCATCCCTCATCCAAAGTCCCTCTCCAGCTCTCCTGGAGCTGCCAGTGTTCCTGTCAGTGGGAAGCCATTCCCTGTGTGCTGTCCCCCCATCCCTTGTCCCCAGTTCCTCCCCAGCTCTCCTGGAGCCCCTCCAGGCCCTGCCAGGGGCTCTGAGATCTCCCTGGAGCCTTCTCTTCCTCAGCTCTCCCAGCCTGGCTCCATAGGAAATGGTTCTCCAGCCCATGGAGCATCTCTGTGGCCTTCTGTGGACCTGCTCCAACTGTCCCAAATCCTCCCTGCGCTGAGAACCCCAGAGCAGGAAGCAGTGCTCCAGGAGGAGATGGTGGCACTCACCACAAAAACCAGTTTGCCCACGTTTGTCCACGGGAAGTCGTAGAGCAGCTGCTTTTCCTCATCCAGGTTCTGCAGAAAGAGGAGAGGGAGGCTGAGGATGCTGGTGGGGGCACAGAGCTGAGCTGGGCCACCACCTTCATTCAGTCACCTACCTGGAAAATCTGGATGCCCCGTGTTGTCAGCCCCAGAGTCAGGGAGGCCTCCACTTCCCTTTTGTCCTAAGGGGGGAAAAAATACACAATTTGCAGCAGGAAGGGGATAAAATAAACCCTAAGGGGGTTTAAATACACAATTTGCATCAGGGAGAGGATAAATCACACAAAATCCCTGAATCACCAGGTTGGAAGAACTCTCCAGGATCATCAAGTCCAACCCAGCCCCAACACCTCAACCAGATCATGGCACCCAGTGCCACAGCCAGGCTGTTTTAAAATACATCCATCCCTTATAGTCTCCCTTCCTCAGCTCAGGGACCCTCCCACAATCACCCCAGTCACCATTCTATGATAAAATGAAAATTAAAATTAAAATTAAAAATGGAATGTGGCTTTGGACAAAGGCAGAGAGTGACTGGATAAGGGGGAATGCTTTTAAACTAAAAGAGAAGAGATTTAGATTAGATGTGAGGAAGAATTATCCCTGTGAAGGTGTTGAGGCCCTGGCACAGGGTGCCCAGAGAAGCTGTGGCTGCCCCTGGATCCCTGGAAATGTCCAAGGCCAGGCTGGAGCAGCCTGGGACAGTGGAAGCTGTCCCTGCCCATGGCACGGGAGGAGCTTTCAGGTCTCTTCCCACCCAAACCATCCTGAGATTCGACTAAAACACCCTCCCAGCAAACAAACTGCTCTGCTCCCAGGAGGACAAACCCAGTCACGTGTGTCTCAGGGAGGGCATTCCCAGAATTCCAACTCCCAGCAAGCCCAGGCCCAGGGCTCACCTTGTACAACCTGTAGTAGTGCACAGCCACGTCATCCAGCCTGACGGCCTCCTTGATGTACTTGAGATGGGCTTCTGAGGCTGTCAGGGCAAACTGGTCCTTGTGCATGTTGGGCACGTGCTTCAGGATGTAATCCTTGCCCCTCTTGGCCACCACCTGTTTGGAGGAGGAGAGAAGCTGCTCCAGCTGCTCCATGCTGATCCGGGGCTGGGGGCCGGCCCCGGCGCTCCTGGGGGTGGTGGCTCCAAGGGAAAAGGAAAATTGGAGCTTTGTTCTAGAGGCCTCCAAGCAAAAGTGAAATGATGGCAGCAGCCAGTGACTTCTGGCCTGCAGGATTTCCAGCTGGGAAGTGTGGGCTGTGTGGTGACACCCGTGCTGGGGCAGGGAGGGTCACACAGGGAGCCCCTGCGTGACACAGGGCCAGCACTCCTCAGTGTGTGTGAGAAAAGGAGAAGAGGGAAGATTTTGGGACAAAACCGAGAAAAGAGGTTGGGAAGGAGAAGAAAAGGCACCAGGGAGAGCTTTGAGCACCTGAAGGGACTCCAGGAGAGCTGGAGAGGGACTTGGGACAAGGGATGGAGGGACAGCACACCGGGAATGGCTTCCCAGTGTCAGAGGGCAGGGCTGGATGGGATATTGGGAAGGAATTCCTGGCTGGGAGTGGGGGGGAGACCCTGGAATAGAATTCCCAGAGAAGCTGGGGCTGCCCCTGGATCCCTGGAATTGTCCAAGGCCAGGCTGGACAAAACTTGGAGCAACCTGGGCTAGTGGGAGCTGTCCCTGCCCATGGAAAGGGGGTGGAACCTTTAAGATCCTTCCAACCCAACCCATTCTGGGATTGTGGGATTGTGTGCCAGCAGTTCCCAAAGGGCTGCACCTGATGGTGGCGGGGCAATGCCCTCAGAGAATCCCTTAGGAGCATCCCAGCAGCTCTCAGGGGATTCCTCCCCAACCCACAGCTCTTTCCACCCCCCACAGCTGCCTGAGGATTTTTAGCAGCGGCACTAACCCGGGATGCAGCCAGCAGGCTCTGAGCAGCCCAACACCAATCTCAGAGCAGGATGTCTTACCCAGGCAGGGAAATAAGCCTCAGGCTCGAAATATTTCCCGTAGTGCTTGTTCCTCTTGAAGTCCCCCAGGTCTGCCTGGAGGGCGAAGGCAGTGAGCAGGAAATACGCCTCTTCCCTCAGCACGCACTGCGAGTGCAGCACCTGCTTCCTCAGGTGCCAGTAGTAGTAGTACCGAGCTGTCCTGTCACTGTGGGAGGGACAGGGGACACAGGGAGCAGTGAGCAGCCAGGAGACACCTGCTGAGGAAGGGCTCACCAAAGGGGTTTTGCTCCCTTTTTGTTCAAATTCCCGCTCAGCCGCCTCCCCAGCCGGGCGGGATAACCCCCTGCAAGAGCCCGCAGTGCAGGGGCCACTGCGTCCCCAGAGGATTTGGGGATTTCCTCTGGAAAGCCTTTTAGCCCCAAAGCAGGAGCTGCAGCTCCCACCCAGCTGTAGGAAAGCTCAAATCAGGCTGTGCTGAATCCCTGAACACATCATCCCCACATCCCTCCCAAAGGCTCTGTCAGCATCCCCAGTGCCCCGGTGAGAAACCACCCCCTGTTATCCCAGCTGGACAGGATAACCCCCTGCAAGAGCTCACAGTGCAGGGGCCACTGTGTCCCCAAAACCCTGGAAAGCCTTTCAGCCCCAAAGCAGGAGCTGCAGCTCCCACCCAGCTGTAGGAAAGCTCAAATCAGGCTGTGCTGAATCCCTGAACACATCATCCCCACATCCCTCCCAAAGGCTCTGTCAGCATCCCCAGTGCCCCGGTGAGAAACCACCCAACAATCGCCCACCAAGAGCTTTTTTGGGATGGGCTCAGCACCCCACAGCACCCCACAGCACCCCGAGGCTGCCCAGGCACCCCAGGAGGGCACTCCCTACCTGATGAGCCGCCCGTTCTCCACGTAGTACTGCACTCGGAAGTGGATGATCATCGGGGGGCCAAACTGGTCGATCCCCTGGAATGGAGGAGCTTTTCAGGAATCCTGTGAGGATCCCAGCCTCACACCCCAGCCCCTCACCTCAGCTCTCTGGGGTCACTCTGCCACAGCCACCCCCTGCCCGCCATGGTGCTGATGGCATATTTTTGTTCCTGGGTTAAGAGTTTGGCACCCATTTTTCCAGGCAAAATGCTGGAAATTAAAGGGATTTGGCTTTAAAAAAGGAGGTGGAACAAGGCCAGGAGTTCTGCAACATCTCAGTGCTGCTCTCCCTCACCCAGAGCATCATCCACCAGCTCAGCACCAGCACTGGATACCACCCCCTCAGCACTGAAAGAATGAAAAGAAAAAACCCAAATTGCTTTTAGAATTTGGAAGAAGGGGAACCTCAAAAATTCCGCTGAAGGATAAGAGAGGGAAAGAAAAACCAGAGTTAAGAAGAGCTCCAGGCATGGAGCATGGAGGACACACACAGCTGGTGGCACACCACACGGGGTGGCACTGAGAGTGACAAGCCCAGGGATGTGATATTTATTCTTTTTGCACATCCACCCCCCAGCCCCACACTGACTAAATTCCCCCCAGCCCTCAGCAGCATTCCCGGGTCCTGGAAGTGACCTGTGACGGGGACAGAGGTGGCCTTACTGCCGTCAGCTCTCCATGCAAGACCTCACCGCTGACCTTGCTGGCCTCCTTCTTCCACTCCTTGGGGCAGTACTTGTAGAGTTTCTGGGCCAGGTCCATGTACACGTGCTCATTGTCTGCGAGGCACAGAGGTGGCATCAGCATCCCCAGGTGTCCCCTGCCTCCCACCACCGTGGGGACTGGGACCTCCTAATTTTCACATTTCGGCCCCTGACTTACTCTGGATGACGCTGAGCCCGAAGAGGTGACAATCCTTCAGCCTCAGGAGGTCACACACCTGCACCAGTAACTCTTGGCACAAAATCTTCACCTGGAAAAACCCCTGAAATGAGCCCTGGGTGCAGCTGTGCCCACCTGAGGCGGGCAGGGAGCACCAAACCCCCCGAGCAGCACCCCGAGCAGGATGGGGGTGACAGGATGGGCTGCGGGGCTCAGCTCTCCATGGGGAGTCCCCAAAAGCCTGGGGTGCAGGACCAGAGCTCTGGGATGCTCAGAGGACCATGGGGCAGCTTGAGAAGAGGGTGGTGGAGGAACCCAGCACTGGGGAGATGTTTTGGGGGCAGAAATCAGAATATTGACAGTCTCATTGCAACCCCTGGACACCTTCCACCATCCCAGGTTGCTCCAAGCCCATCCAACCTGGCTTTGGACACTTCCAGGGATCTTGGGGCAGCCATAGCTCCTCTGGGAAACCCGTGCCAGTGCCTGCCCACCCTCACAGGCAAGGATTTATTCCTATTATCTAATCTAAATCTTTCCTCTTTAAGTTTAAAACCATTCCCCTCACCCTATCGTTATCCGCCTCTTTTCCAAATCCCTCTCCATCTTTTTTTATAAGCTCATTTTGAGTTCTGAAAGGAATTTCAACATTTTCCTGACTCAAAAGCAACAATGGGTGGGGGAAAATTAAAGAAAACAACAAAAAGTGGGGGAACTTCATCAGCATTGAATGCTCCATCCCAATGAGAGCTGAAGCCCCTGGGCCAGAGGAGGCATCCAGAAGGGATTGGCTGAAGGATGGGGCTCGTGCCACACCCCAAACCCCACTGCTGCCAGCATCACATGGAGCAAGGGGACACAGGATGTCACCTTGTTCTTTTACTGTTCTTTCCAACCTCCTAATTGTTTACGTATTTGAGAATCAGTTTCTCACGAATTTTCTATAAGCAATATTATTGTTGGCATTTTCCTTCCAGATAAAAGAGACAATTGATAAACATTTTCTAAGACCAATAGAACTGAAGAGGCTGAACCTCTATCTTCCAATGTGGTCCATTTCTGTGCAAGGTACATAAGATAAAGTCAAAAAAATAAATCTCTCTTTCTCCTCTCACTCTGACTTTGTCATCTCTGTTACATCTCTCTGTGTGACATCACAACATCAACAGGAGAGCACAAAACCTCCATAACTCATGGCATTTCCCCAGCAGGGAGAGCCCCCAGAGGAAACCTGTTGTCCCTGAAAATCAGCCTTCTGATTTGTTTTGGTATAGTGGAGTCAGTTCTCATGAACTGTAAGATAAACAAGGATCATGTTTGCATTCCTTTGTAAAAGATATCACCTGATGGACTTCTCCAGTGCCCAGTGGGGATGGAGAGGTGGGAACTTCTCTGTCCAATCTCTGATCACTGTCCAGAAACTTATAGATCAACAATAAAACAGAGATTTCCTTTCTCCTTCTCTGCCTGAACCCCTGCTGTGTGTGTTGCTGTGTGTTTCTATCTGCATCACAGTAACAAAATCCCGGGGGCAAAGGCAGGGTGTGCCCACCCAGCCCCGGGGATCCGGGGGGGGCCGGTTCCTTACGTTGATGATGATGTTGAGGGAGTCGTCGTTGGGGAGGAAGATGCACACGCTGCGCCGGTCCTGCATGACTCTGTTGTTGTGGAAGGGCAGCTTGTTCATCGTGCTCTGGGCAGGGGGCTCGGGGGGGCTGCTGGGGGGCACCTCACCGGCGGGCCGGGGTGGCCTCGGGCTCCGCGGGTGCCATCCCTGTAGGAGAAAAAGGGGGATGAGCCCCGGGCACGGCACCCTCAGCTCCCTGCCTGCCTCCCCCAGCCTTCCCACCCACCAGCGTGAGGAGGGCTCACGGGTGGGCTGCCCCCCAAAACCCCTGAGCACCCCCCCAGCACGGCCAGCCCAGCACAGCCAGCCCCAGGGGTTTTGGCCCAGCCCCAAAAATCTGAGCCAGCGGTTGGATTGTCCCAAGCTCGGGTTCAGGAAAAGCTCAGGAAAGGCTTTTCTGGCAGAACTGAAATAAAGAGAAGCTTATCTGCTGGGAATAACCCGGCTGGGCCAGCAAGGAGTGGTGCTGGAAAAGGGAGGTTTCCCTGCCAGCCGTGGAGAGGGGAGGAAATGCTGTGGGATCCCGCTGGACTTGATGATTTTGATTTTTTGACTCTTCCAACCTGCTTATTCTGTGATCCTGTGATTCTGTGATGCCCACATCCCTTCCAACATCCTTCCCCCCAGTTCTGACTCCTCGTTGGGGTGAAATAAAGCAATCCAAGCACTAACAGGGATTTGCCATTCGGAGCTGAAAATCCATCCCAGCACTGACCCCAGAAAATTCTCATTCCCGAGCGTGAATATTCCCAAAGTGCTTTTTACCCCACCATCCACAAGGACACGAATTCCCACGTGACACCACGAGCACGGACTTTAAACTCTGACCCAGTTCAGCCTTTTCCTACCCCAGATTCACGGCAGAGCGTCTCCCTTGTCACCAAATATTTGCTCTGCTCAAAATGGAAGCGCCTTTGGCTTCTGAAAGCCTGGAACCCGTGCAGCAGCACGGGGAAAAGTGCCCCGAGGTGACTTTTGGGGTTTTGCAGAAGTTGGGAAATCTGCAGGCGATGCTTTCCCATGGCCAGGACGCCCTGGGACTGCAGCACAAGGTTGTGTCTGTGCAGTGTTGACTCTGTGCATGGCAGCCATGCAACTCAGACGTGCATCTTATCCATGTGTTGCATTCGTGCCTTGGGATGGTGCATTGTGGCCCTGTATTGCAGCCATGCATTGCACCCTTGCATCTTGGCTGTGCACTGCAGCCACACATCGTGGTGGGACATCATGGATTCTCCATCACGGACCTCTGCTGCATCCATGCGTTGTGGGATCCATGCATTGAGCTGGAACGTTGTGGCACCCATGCAGTGCATCTGTGCAGCACAGACGTGCATCCTGGCCGTGCACTGCACCTACACACTGCACCCATGCATTGCTGCATCTATGCATTGAGCTGGAGCAGCATGGCACTCACGCAGCACATCTGTGCTTTGCATCTGTGCATCGTGGACTCCATGCATTGTGTTGGAACCTCATGGCACCCATGCAGTGCATGCGTGCAGCACAAACGTGCATTCTATCCATGCATTGCACCTACACACTGCACCCATGCATGGTGGCATCCATGCATTGAGCTGGAACCTCATGGCATCCATGCATTGCACCCATGTGGCACAGATGTGTATCCTGGCGGTGCATGGCACCTACACACTGCACCCATGCATTGTGGCAGCCATGCATGGAGTTGGAACCTCATGGCATCCATGCAGTGTATCTGTGCATTGCAGCAGTGCATTGTGGCAGCCATGCACTGAGTTGGAACCTCATGGCACCCGTGCACTGCATGGGTGCAGCACAGCTGTGCATCCCGTCCATGCACTGCACCTACACGCTGCAGCCATGCATTGTGGCAGCCATGCATGGAGTCGGAGCACCACGGCATCCATGCAGTGCATCCGTGCATTGCAGCACTGCATTGTGCTATCCACGCACTGTGTTGGAACCCATTGCACCCGTGCAGCACAGCTGTGCATCCCGGCCGTGCACTGCACCTACAGGTTGCATTGTGCTGCCGATGCACGGGGCTGGAGCAGCCCTGCAGCCGCGGGGCCAGCTCTGCGGCCGGGCCCGATCCCCACGGGGCAGGGTTGGTTCCAGGCTCGTCGCAGATCCCGGGCTGGGCACGGGGCTGATGGAATTTGGCACATGCCGGAGCTCCCTGCACCCGCCCGACGGGACCTGTGCGGGCTGGGCCGGGGAGGGGCCGCGCTCCCGGCGAAGCAGCTCCGTGTCCCGGGGCTCCTCCAGCAGCTCCCTGTCCTGCTCCCAGCCACAGCTCCCTCCTCGAGTCCCTTCTTCCACGGCTTCTCCCCGCGGCCGCAGCCGGCTCGGAATTCCAGCCACGGGCAGCGCCCGCTGCTGAGCTGCTGGAGAATCCATCACGGCATTCCCTCCCCCACGTGGGCAGGGACGCCTTCCACTATCCCAAGTTGCTCCAAGCCCTGTCCAACATGGAAAATTTCCAAGGATGGGGCAGCCACAGCTTGTCTGGGCAGCCTGTGGCAGGGCCTCCCCTCCCTCCTAGCCAAGAATCCCTTCCCAATATCCCACGAACCTTGCCCTCTGCCAGTTTAACACCGTTCCCTCTTGTCCTGTCACTCTCTGGCATTCTGGGGCTGTTCATCCCCACACCAGCCACTGCATTCCCTCCTCCTCCTGCAGCCTGGATTGGTCCCAGAGCACCAGGGATTAAACCACGCGAGCTGGCGTCAGCAGAGCACGGACATCGGAAAAAAAACCCAAACCCCAACCCCAACCGGTGTATTTTGGGGTTTGTATAGAAAACATCCCAATTCCTGCTGCTGAACGGCAACATTCCATCAGCCCACCACACGGGGACGGTCCCTGTGGAGATTCCCTCAGTTCCAGGTGCTTCCCAGGGGCTCTGCCAGCCCTGGGAGCTGCAGGGATGCGGCGAGGGGACACACAAAGCCCTGCCCAGGCTGCTGTGCCTGCAGCAGCCCCGGCCAGACGCCGGGAAATTCTTTCCAAGCATCTGCTGCTCGTTCCGACAATGCCGGCTTTGATTCCCGCCGCCCTCGCCGAGCCACCGCTGCTCCGGAGGAAGTGCTGGCAGGAGGCACAAGCATGGAAGCATGGAATGGGTTGGAAAGGACCTTTAAAGGTCCAGCTCAACCTTCCCAACTCCAAGATCTTGGATTGGAAGGAGAGTCCCCCCTGGATTGTGACACAGATCACCCCACACTCCAAGCACTCCACCCCGGGCAGTCTTCCAAAGGGTTTTCCACCCAAAGTCAGCTGGAAAAAACACCGGGAATGAGGACTTGGAGCAGCAGAGTGAGGAGATCCAGGTCTTGCAGCCGTGTTTTCCTTGCTATGGGGAGAAGATCATTAAAACTCCACAGGCAGGAACTGCAAACTGCTCGTGACTCCAGAGTTGTGCCGAGAAAATTCCTCGATCCGCCGCATTTTCCAGGACCAGGCTGCTGGAATATTGTCCCCCTTCCCTGGCGCTGAGGCCATGGGATAAATCCCGTTGCAAAGCTCCGCTGCAAAGAAAACATCCCACAAAAAAACCTGGGAAAAGCAGCCGGGGCTGGCGCTGCTGACTCGGCGAGGGATTTGTTCATCCCGGGGTCCTGCAAACACATCCGAGGGCAGGCAGGGCCTGGGATTGGTGCAGATGGGAGGTGCTGGAGCAGGCTCTCGTCAGAAATAGAAAATTTGGATGTAATTCCAGGGTGGGGATTGAACATGGCTTGAACTTGCTGGCTGAGGTGGGGTTTTCTTCCAGATTCCGTGTGTGTGAAGGGAGGCTGGGTGGATGTGCAGCGTTTTTCCCTCGCCGTGGATTTCGATGGATTTCAAAGAAGTGGATGAGTCTCCATCCTCGTGGGTTTGGGTCAGGTTTGTCCCTCTGTGGTACCCACTAAACATCCCAGTGCCTCCCGTCCGACCCAGCCACAATCCAGAGCCTCCAGGCAGATCCTGCCCATTTCTCCATCAACCAAATCCATCCCTCCTTGCCAAAACATCCGCTTTCCCAAAAAATCCAACCCTCTCACACACCTCCATCCCCGGAGGGATTTAAGAGCCGTGTGGCTGTGGCACTTGGGGACACGGGTTAGTGGCAACCTTGGCAGCACTGGGGGAAGGGTTGATTACAATCCTAGAGGTCTTTTCCAACCCAAACAACTCCCTGACGATTCCCTGACTCCAACCCACTGCCAGGCTTTTGTTCCAGCCCTCCTGAAGCCCCCCAGGGGCGAGGGAAGGGATCCAGCCCAGGACCCACACGTAGGCAGGGGCCATCCCGCAGCCAGAGGCTGCCCAGGGCGCGGGGCGAGATGGGAAGATGAATTCACAGGGCAGGAATTTCTTGTTTTGAAGAGTCTGGAGTGGGTCTCACCCCACATCACAGGCACAGGTATGCACAGAGCTGTTATTACAAGTTTTAGGGCCGTCCCTTAACGCAGCTTCTCTGAACCCAAAAGCCAGATTAATTCCTGCTTGCGGTTGCCCCGTAATTAAAATCGTCTCCAATTCTTCATGAACTCAACAGTTTCCTCCTAATGAAGAGAGGCAGATGAAAGAGACCTTCACTGGGAAAAAGGACTCAGTTATAAATATTCCATGACTTCATCCGCCACAAAAGCTATTTGGATGCTGGAAACTCAGCCTGGGCAGCCAGGGGCCAGCCCCCACCAGCCCCAGCAGATGCCCCTTAGAATTGGGGGGATCCAAAAAGCCTCCCCAAGGAAAATTCCTCCAGCAGCTCGCCTATCTCCACCTCTTCAACATTCCTCCTCTTCCTCATCCTCCTCCCCCTTGGCTATGCAGTGGGACAACAGTGATGGGCAGGAATGGCTGGGCCATGGGGATGACAGTAAAAACAGGATGATGTCCCCTCCTGCTAGGGATGAGCCCCACGGGACACCACATTCCATGGGGAAACACAGGCTGAGCCAGGGCAGCTCAGGAAGCTCCTGCCCTGCCCACCTGGTCAGGCACAGAGCACAGTCCAACCTGGAAGTGCTGATTTTCCATCCAACCCATGGCAGAGCCACCCCAGGCCTCTTCACTCCCTGACTTTGGAGCGCTAAAATCTAAATAAAACGTCCCAGGCTCCGCCAGGGATGGACACAGAGATGGATTTCTCCTGGCAAGTGCTCCAGGGAGGGGAGGCACAATGCCTGCTCTTCCTCTTCCCTCCTCTGCTCCAGGACCAGCCCCTTCCATCAGATTTCCTCCTGGGAAACTTCACCTGAGCCTTTGGGATTAGAACAAGATCAAGACTGGGTTGGAGAGGGCTGTGCTCAGGGCAGCCCAGCTCTCCCATCCAGCTCCAAATCCCACGACATTCCCAGGCTTTTTAGGAGCCATCCCCCAGCATCAACGAGCCTGAACCTCCCCGAGCTCCGAGCCCACTCCCAGGATGACAGGCATCACTCCCAGGGCTGCTCAGGGATGTGGAGTTTGCCTTTGCTCCCCTCCCCGTGGGCAGGCTGCAGCCCACACCACCAGCAGCTGCCACAAATCCCTTGGGATTTGGCTGTGGGATCCCTGGGCCACAAAGCAGCCCCAAGGGCCAGAGTCACCATCCCGAATCCCTGAGCCACAGAAAGCACAGCCCTGAGTCTCCAAACCACTCAGCTCCCTATTTAGAAATTAAAGTCATATTTTAAATTTAATTAACGATATAATATTCTATAATTAATAACGCCACGTAAATATTAATAGTAATAGCATGCAAAGATGAATATTTATGTTAGTTTCTATACCAACACCCCCCTCCAAGATGCTTGCTCTGACCCTGGGTGAACCCTTCCTTCCCAGTAGGAGGCATTTTTGGGGAGCCCCATTCCCCATATCCCGCTCACAGGCTCACTCCTCTCCACGGGATTGGTGCCCAAACCCACTCTGGGGAACGTGCAGTGCTTGCTGCACACGGAGGGGGAAAAAAAACCAGGATGCAAAGTGCTCTGCAGACACACAAGAACCCAAATCCCAGCTCCATTTTATGCCAAAATATTCCAATCCACGCCGGGACTACCCAGAGCTCCTGCTGCCCTCTGTGGCGTCCTCGCCTCCAGCTCCAAATCCAGCAAAACAAAGCCAAACCCAAAGTTCCTGATTTTTTTAATCCTGGGGCGGGCAGAGGGAGATTTGTCTTCCCTCAGCAGCGCCGCTCTCCAGTTTTCCAGCTGGGAAAGCTCCTCAGCCACGCCACAGCCTCCATCAACTTCCCTGCCCCGGCCACAGTCAGGGAAAGCTTTTTTGGGAAAAATACCCTAAGCCCACTTTTCAGTCAAGGGGGGGGAAAAAAAGCAGCCTAAAACTCAATTAAGGAGCAGGCAGATATTTTAACCAGCGCCATGGTTTGTATACTCCATCTGGAGTCCAAAGGCTGCCGGGTTTTTTTTTTAGCAGGAGGGAACTGACATCATCTTAATTTCAAATTCCCATTTATTTTTACATCTGGTCTGAATTAATCTTTCTCAGCGTCCTGACTTTCATGTAATGGAATAATTGCTTACAGACTCGGGGTTTAAAGAGCCTGAATAAACCCAGCTTGGAAAAAAAAAAAAAAAGAAAAGAAAAGAAAAAAAAAGAAAAAAGAAACCCCTTTAAAAACCCGATAGTAAAAATCCAGTACCTAGAACCAAACTCCAATATGCCTTCGGGATTGGGAATTTTAAACGGAACATCTCTTTCAGGCAAGAGAGCTCGAATTAATCCAAGATTCGGAGAGGGAGAGCGAGCCCTGTGGAAAAACACCAACACAAACCAGCCCGGAATTAGGCAGAGCAGCAAAGCTCCATCAGTGCCACGCGGAAAGCACCTCTGGAAAAACAGAGTTTGGCTTAGAGGGAAAAACATCCTGATGGCCAGGAGGGCCACGAGCAGGAAAGGCAGCAGAGGTGGTGGAGGGCACAGCAGGGTCAGGATGTGTCTCACTCCCACGGGCCACTCCAAGGACACAGCGATGCCCAGGATGGTCCTGGGAAAGCTCAGCTCCAGTTTCCCCACTGCCACGAGGGCAGCGGGGAGGATAAAGCCCGGCTTAGGAGCTGCATGGATTTATCCTCGCTGCTTCCAGAAGGTGCCAGGGAGAGGTTTCCCGGTGGGGGGACCACCAGGGAGCAGCTGGCAGCTCCAAGGGGTGGGGGGCACCCTCGGGGGTCCCAGAGGGGGCTGTGAGCCAGGAACAGGAGGATCCAAGGAGGAGAGGCCCCCAGGTATGGGAACCAAGAGAGGATGGGAGCCGTGGTGAGGGACCCTGTGAGCAGAGCTGGCACAGAGGGCCCAGGGGTGAGGGGACCCACGGGGGATGTGACCCAAGGGTGAGGGGATCCATGGGGACAAGGACAGTGGGGTGAGTGACAAGGGGGCCTGTGGGTGAGAGCCAGGGGTGAATGGAGACCCATGGATGAGTGTGAGCCAGGGACAAGGGGACCCACGGGTGACAGAGAACCAGGAATGAGGGGACCCATGGGCGAGGGGCCCCGGGGGTGAGTGTGACCCATGAGCAGGGGGTGTCATGGGTGAAGTGACCCGTGGGTGAGTGCCACCCAGGGACAAGGGGACCCACGGGTGACAGAGAACCAGGAATGAGGGGACCCGGGGTGATGGTGACCCACAGGTGGGAGCACCTGTGGGTGCGTGCGACCTGGAAGCGAGGGGAGCCAAGGGTGAGGGGACCTGGGGGTGAGAGGACAAGGTGGCCCACGCGTGAGCGAGACCCGTGGGCGAGTGCGACCCAGGGGCAAGGCGATCTGCGGGCGAGTACGACCCAGGGGCGAGGGGTCCCGCAGATGCGGGGACGCGTGGGCGAGTGCGACCCGGGGGCGAGTGTCCCCGGGGGCGAGCGCGCCCCTGGAGNCCCGCCCCGGCGCCGTGCCCGGGACAGCGGGAACAGGGTCGGGAACGGGCTGGTCCCGGGTGGGAGAGCCGGGTGTTGGCCCCAGAGGAGGTGTGGGCAGCCGGGCAGCCGCCGGCACGGTGCCCACGAAAGGCTCCGGGCAGAGCCCGAGCAGCGCATCCCCTGGGAGGGCACACGGGCACCGGCCCTGCGCCGCTGCAGCCGCCCGGGAGCACAGCATCCTCCGGAGGGGATCTCGGGGAGCGCGGCCGGAGAGGCTGGGGGTGCTCCCAGGGCTGGGGAATCTCTCCTCTTGGAGGGTTGGGAGAGCTGGGGGCGTTCGGCTTGGATTGACCTTAGAGCCGCCTTCCAGCGGGACTCCAAGAGAGATGGAGTTTGGATACAGGTAATGGCTTCCCCCTGCCAGAGGACAGGGTTAGATTGGATATTGAGGGAGAAATTCTTCCCTGTGAGGGTGGGCAGGCCCTGGCACAGGTACCCGGAGAAGCTGTGGCTGCCCCATCCCTGGAAGCATTGGACATTGGGGCTTGGAGCACCCTGGGATAGAGGAAGGTGTCCCTGCCCGTGGCAGGGGTTGGAACGAGATGTTTTTTAAGGTCCCTTCTAATCCAAACAACCCTGAGATTCTATGATCTCCCACGGAAGGGACTCACTTCCCTCTGCAGGGGTCCCAACACCCCTGAATAGGGGACCCCCCACACCCATCCCAACATCCCCTGGCTGTACCACTGGCACATTAAACCAGTTCTTAGGATTCAGGTTGAGGCAGGGGCACAATTAAACCCCATTCCCATTAAATGCCCCAGTGATACCCTAGCAGCTGGATGAAGGTGAGGGGGGCTCTCTCATGTGAAGCCTGGCCCCCTTTGGAGCTGATGCACACATGAATCCCTCTCCATAGGTGACCCAGGCCCGGAATAGCAACAGCAGCAGCACCATAAATTAGCAGCAAAGCATCTCCGAGCTGCTCCTCCTTCCCAAGTGCCATCTGGCGAGCTTGTTTTTGGAGTAGTTATTTATTCCTCACTTTTACCCATCTCCAGGCGTTTCTTGGGCTGACCTGCGAGGCCGCCTCAGCCCCCACAGTCTCCACGAGGCTCCAGGAGAGAGGAGCGCTCGTTCCCAGCCCTAAATAAAGAGCAGCTCTGCTGCAAACACCCTGACACTCCTTGCTGAAATCTGTTTGCAGTTCAACAGATCGTGCTGGGTAATTCCATTATGGGAGTGCACGGTACCAACGCTGGCAACCCAAGGCGTGGAAAAAATAAAAACTCAAGCTGGCTTTCTGCAGAGCTGGGGCTGGGTATCCCTTGGGTTTGGGATGGCTCTCGTGCTCCTGTCCATGCCAGGTGGGATTGGGAGAGGGTTTCTACCCCACACCTCCTGCTGGAGTCACAAAGTTACTGGTTTTGAGTTACAAAGCCACTGGTGCCACCGCCGAGGGGCACGGCGAGCATCCTGTCCAAGCAGGGCCTGTCATTCCAGCCAGGAATGCCTTTTTTCCCCAAAAAACTCCCTCTGCAAACACCCCTGCTGCTGTTAACAGGGGGCTAAGCAAGCAGATTGGGTTCATTTAGCCACGGAACATTTTCAGGCCACAAGCTGGTGCTGAGGAGGCCGGGTGGGCCCTGCTGAGCACATCCCAAGCCCTGTGGAACACAGGGATCCAGGAACCCAGCGCCTGCCTTGCTGCAGAGGCTAAATAAAGCAGCAGGAAGAGCTCTGGGATGCCAGCGAGGCGATGGATAAACACCATTCCTGAGCAGGGAGGAAGAGCTCGGCTCATTCCAACGGGAGATGCTCCCAAAGCTGGAGGAGACGCTCTGGGAAAAGCCATCCCAGGGGAGAGCTCGGAAAGCTGGACCTCAGCCAGAGTTTGCTGTGCCTCTCCTCTCAGGGAGAGGAAAAGCCCAAAGACTCCAGTGACATTTCTCCGGAATTAATCTCCCCCAAAGTCCCAAGGAGCAGAAACGCAGATGGAAAATCGAAAAAAAAATTTGAATTCTTTTGGGGTTGTTTGTTTTTTGGGCTTTTTTTTTCCTTTTTGCCTAGCTGATGGCGTCGCTAGGCCTATCTCAGAATAATAATAATTAAAAAATAAGAAAAAAAAGGTGGTGTGGTTATGACTGGAAATACCATTCCCATAAAATACACGGAATTTTCTTGCACTGGGTGTATTTTTATGCAAAGGACAGGAAATAGCAAGGGCTCACTGTGATCCTGCATTATCACCAGCTGAGCGTCTCCCATCCCAGAATTTCAATGCTGGCATTGTCACTGGCAGGGGTGGACACGGAGATGTGGGAGCTCTCTTATCTCACAGTTTCCCTCGGGTTTTTTGTTAATGGCATCAGAATTATTCCCCAAAGCAACAAAATAACAACTAAACACATCCCTCTCTGCATCCCCTTCCCTTCCCAAAGGCTGATGGATCAGTTGTGCCAACCCAGGCTCGCTGCTGTTGGTGCCAAGCATCCATTTCTAGGGATTTTTTGGGATGTCCTGCTAGGAAAATTTCCCCTGGAGCAGCAGCAGAGGGACCTCAGCACTGAGCCCAAGGCTCGTGGGGTGCATTTGGGGACAGGGGTGTCACTGCTGCTCGATGACACCTGGCACAGCACCAGACTCGATGATCCTGATGGGCCCCTTCCAACTCAGCATATTCCAGGGCTCCAGCTCCAGCTGCAGCTGGGATTTAGAAATTCCTCCCTGGACAAGAGAGGAAAAACAAATCCCAGCTACTGCGAGCGGGCTGTGCTGGGGCTGGGAAGGTTTCTCAGCCCATAAGGGGAAGAAATTAAATAAAGAAAGCCCAGCACGGAGCCACAACAGCCAGAGCGTTGCTATAAACTCGGAGAGGAGCTGGACCTCGCTCCCAGTGCTGCATTTCACGGGGATTTCCAAGGAAGCTCTTCCTTCCTCCCTATCCAGGCTGGGCTGCCTGAGTCCCTGTCCCCCCAGCACAGGAGCAGCCAGGGGGGAGGGACTCTCTCCAACATTTCCTGGGCTGTTTCGGAGGATCCCGTCTGATTTTTGGCTGTAAATACCCAATTGGCAGAGATCTAATCAAGCCTCTGCGTCAATTGGGTTTGTAATTAAAAGCCTGAGCACACATCGGGACCCCTCCTCAGGGGTTTTACCCAGTGCTGCCCCACTTGGGGACAGCTCCAACTCTCTCCATCCCAGATGAATTTTGGGAAAGCCGGTGCCCAACGTGCAGGGGGCAGCCCTGGATGGTGCTGGGAAAGGGGGAGCATCCCTGGGGACACCTCGGCTCGGGAGCCAGGCGGAGAGCGGGACGGCTCCTTGAGCATTCTGGAATTTTGGCAATGCCAAACCACCCCTGGCTCCCCGGGAATTCAGGGGATGCTCCCAGAGCGGCTGTTTCCATCAGATTTTAGCTGGGAGAGGATATTACTACTGCACCCCCCCAAATCTCCCTCTGTATTTGCTGCGCCTGAGAAGTCAGCAAGGACGCAAATAAAAAGGAGCTGAGTGAGATTTAAACCCAGCGAGGCTGGAAAGCGAGAAAATCCAGCCTGAATTCCCGAGCGTTGGAACCATCAAGAAAATCCAAGCGTGCATCCGGCAGGGAAGCATCCCCCCGGCTCGGCAGCGTTCTGCTAATCTGCCCCGCGGTATTTACAGCACCTCGAGCCCAGCATCCTCCCCAGCAGCGGCAGGGATGCGGTCAGAGCCCGGCAGATCCCTCGGGATGGCTGCAGGGAAAACCGGGATCGCCCCCCAAACCGAACACCCCCGCTCCTCACCCAACCCGGGGGTTGTCACCGAATTATCGATAAATCCGTGCTGAGGTGGGCTGGGATTTTCTATGGAGTAAATCTGGTTTTACCACCACCACCACCCCGGCCCATTCCCAAATCCGCTCAGCGTTTCCCGCTTTAAACGCCCGTTTTCCCCCTCCCACCGCTGCTCCCCATCCTTTCTGTTTTGTGGGCTTTTGCCTCTGGGCCTGGGGGTTATCCCTTGAGTTTGCTGCTGAAATCCCATGGAATTGTGGTGTAAAGCAGGAAAGGGCGGCGGGGAGAGGCGGACGGCGAGGAAAGATCACAGGAGCGAGCGAGCGAGCCGGGGGAATATTTTTAGCCCGTCTGTTCTCCGGCTTCAACACCACTCCACGATTCCAATCCCATCTGACAGAGGGGCAGATGCCTCAGGGCTGCTGGAACGGGAGAGAAACCCCCAGCAAGGGCCCCCTCAGGGGGGTCACCAACAGCCCCGATGCTGTAAGACATCAGAGAATCCCAGAATCCCCCCCTCAGTGGGGTGGGGTGGGAGGAAAACTGGGAATTTCTCTGCTGGGATTTAAAAAAAAAAAAAAAAAA